>ML218390.1:11724-23747 GCA_004785975.1 Popillia japonica
CCATTGTAAGGTGGTCCTGCACTGTTCGGAGGTGGTGGAAAGCCTGCATTCGGTTGCGGTGGTCCAGGAGGGCCCGGCGTAGACGATCCAGAAGGTGCTGGTGAGGCGGTGTATTGTGGTGTAGATGAACCCGGCGGCGGACCTTGATAGGATGGAGCCCCCGCCGGCGATCCTGCCCCAGCAGGGGGACCTTGGAACGGCGAGGGCCCCTGGAAGCCCGCCGCCGTCGGAAACGAGTTAGCCGAGTTCGATGTAAAGTTTTGGGGCTCCGAACCGGGCGGCGGTCCCTTCCAGGTCGTAGCGGGGTCCTCCAGTGTGACAGGCAGCGTGATTGGGGGCGCAACGCGGCGGTTAAGGCCTGCAATATAATCCATATATGCACTTTTGTTTTAAAAATATCACCGGCATATATACGAAAATTGCAAGGTTAGGAATTCGCCTGAGATCCTAACCTCAACAATTATCTTAAAAACGCATGAAAACTATAGGATATACAACGGTATTACAAGACTGCTAGTAAACTTTTACATTTTGTTTTTCTCTGTGCAGCGCGCCCTTGCCTCATACTTCATGTACGGCGACCGGTAGATCCGAATTTATCGAAAATAACATCACTGATACGGCGGCACTGTTTGTCGACGACAAGAACTGCGATACGACGCACCGAAATTTTCCCGTCTTCGCGAAACTATCCGGGAATCGTAGCACTTTTCTCGTTAAAACATCGCTCTTCCGGATGGGCGACATCGTTAATCGGAAAAATCGCGATTTATCCGGGGCGGAAAATGCCGTTCGTCAAGTGGAACTTCCCAAAGAACACATCTAGTAAACACTGTGCTCTGGCAAATCAAACGATAGCGCATGTTTGACTACCGCCATTTTCCGTATACACAAACAACAGGTATCTGTCATACCGACGTGTTTGAAGAGCACACTACACGTTCAAAAACAAACCGAGATGTTCAAGTTTTCAAATTTAAATCGGTTTAAAGCGGAATTTAAATAGAATGCACGTTTTATTTTGGCGTTAGTTAATAAATAGGAAGTATAGTTAATGTTAATAGTAAATACTTCTTTTGTTGTTTATAATTTTGTGCATCCTTCTGTTTACTTGAATTCGAATCGAAATTTTAATTTGTGATTTGATCAAGTCTTCTATTTTTCTTGTAAACGGTTCGAATTATTATCGTGAAATACAAGCGGTTTATACGCATTTTAGACTTTCAATGCCCACCTTTTTCGGCAATGCCGCTTGATATTCGCCGGTGTAATTCGTTATAGCGAAAAGGGTCAACTAATTTTCTTCTTGGGTCGTCTGCAAAAATTATCTTGCGAGAATCCACCAAGCGCTGCTGCCATTTTTACAATAACAGCGTGACGCGTTTGATACGAGTCGCAGCCGAGGTGTTGTACACTGCCGACAGCGCTCCACCAGCCGCTTTAGACGAACGTAATAGTACAACACACATTCCACCGGCTTCGAATTCGAACACGATATTCCTGTACTATCGCAAAGCAGACGGCCGCACATCAACAACAAACACACCGCGAAAATTGTACGTTTTCACACACACCAAAAAAAGAACAGGCCGAAAAGAACAACAAAAACTAATATTAAACTAACAAACTCTGCTCTGGTAAACGGGGACGCGGTGGATGATGCCGTGTTACGATCAGCCGTGAGCAGCCACTAACTCGCCGGCCCTTTTTTTCATCATCCTCTCCCAATTTATCCAGCGGGTTCTTCATCTATACGATGTGCGAGTGTTGGTTTTTTTTTTCCGTCCGTGTAAGTCTTCCAACGCGAACTCAGTCAACAGTAGTTGACAGTGTCACCCTAAAAAATCAATAAAGTTCACCACCCCTTCCCCCGCCCCGTGCTCATTGAGGAACATCACGACCGTAGTTACCGCACGAGTCAAAATAAAAGCGTCGCCGTTTCTGACACAGATATGCTGCGTGTGTCGCGTTGTTGAATAAGAAGAAGGGAAGAAGAAGGCGTCCAATCGTGCATTGCATAGGCGTCACACGGCTGTCACTCCGGCCGCTTTGCCACGTCTGAATCTCCGAAGCAAAATAGAGTAAACTCGCTCTCCCGCTAATATAGTAGCGGTTAATCAGTCCCCGACTGTATGAACTGTTCAATTGTATCTGTACGCCCGTGATTCTTTACTTAAATACAACCGTTCGTTAGTCCGAACTGTACAACATACAATAATTACAAAGGGGAAAAAACGGCAAGTTCACCAATAAAGAGAGACATATCAGAAAACCACATAGAAATATACGACAAAAATTTGTAACGTTCGGTAGTATAGTAGTAAAAACAATAGAGGGGGATAACTTGGTGACAATCGACATCAAACTTACAAACGAAAAAAAAATCACATACAAAGGAACATACACACAAAAGAAACAAACTATTTATTACATTTATGTCGCCAACGCTCGTTCCTATCAATTTTTAAAATGTTTTATTTCTTCCATGCGGTCACCATCCACAATGACGTCTATAATTTATAATTGAGGTAGGAATTGTGAAAAAACAAAACCGACATAACCTCACATCAGTTCAAGGCTGGTAAAAATGGCAACAGCTTCATTCCGCTGACCTTGCAACTATTACATATACAACACATAAATATATATTTGTTGGCGCATACACGGGCTTGTAATATTTTTCTATTGTGTACGCTACATGCAATTAAACCCATCGACATAGATTTTTTAATGATGTTATGCATTTTTTTCTAGTAAATTACGTCTTTCCGTACTACATAAATAACTGTATTTAGAAATACGACTTTTGAACTGTTTGTTAATGCCGATAAATCTTAGTTTTTATTATAACATTCACTTGAAGAAATTTTGTTTAAATTTCTAAATTTTAATTTAACTTTTTCGTATTTTGATCTCCAATATAGACAGCCGATTTAAAAACTACGTTAAATAGGTTGCCTAATTAGCAGGTTTTAATTTGTGCGGATTATTATAATAGAATAATTCAAATATAAATGTACTTATTATGAACTTCAATCTATTCCTATAATTATTATAAACTGTTTAGAAACCGTACATCAAACATTCGGCTTATTTATACTTAAATGTAGTTAAAATAAGCTCAACTTCTAACGTTAAGTAGGCAACCAATTTAACAGTAGTAATTTTTATACCGTGCGGTTTAAAACTAATGTTACGGCGAAATTCTATCGTAACCGACATTAATAAATTGATATTTATACGAATTCGAAAATCTTTAATCAAAAACAAAAATTCTCATTAAAATTTTAGGAAAATTCGTAAATATAAATGTCAAATTGACAATTTTCTTGAATTATGTGAATTTGTTTGTATATATACTGAAACGTCAAAATTGACAATTTAAGTTTTATACAAGGTTCTAGCAGGGACACGGACCAGAACAAGGACGAATCCTACCGGAACCGTTATTTTTTGTAGCCCGGAACCAAAACGGAATCCATATTCGATTTATTTAATTACTGAACTAAAACCGCTAAAAATGTGCTAAAAATTATAACCAGGAACTGTTCCATTGGCGAAATATAGATGGCACAACTATCATTTTGTAATACTTTCGAACAGAAATCCCCCCCCCCCCCCGCAGCGTTCTCTGCAAGCGCTTGCTAGAAATACAATTAGACCAGGTGCCGGTAACAATATTTTCTATTTTTTCCAAAAAAAGTTACATTCGAGTATGATGAGTCAGTTGGAGTCAGTTTGAAACGATTATAAACACAATGCGAATCGTGTCATATGGCAGTCTGTACTTCCAGAGTTGTGAGTGTTGTGTGTGTTTTTCCCTTGCATAGGACGAAATAACATTTAAATTGTGCAAGAATGCGAGAAAGGTAAGTTCAATTTTAGTTGATTAAGTATTGTCAAAAATCTACACCACAACTATAGATAATGAATGAAATTTGCTCAAAGCTGTGAAAATTACTGCTTTTGACGATGGAACATACGAGGTTATTGAATTGATTTTTGAAGGTGGGAGTTTCATCAAAATTTTAACGACTTCAAAACGATAGTTCTAATCTATTTCAATTTCTGGTTTTGTTACAATACAATATATTGAATCAAAAAAAAACCGTTTCCACCGATTTTTTTTAGACCTGAATAATATTTTGGAAGCCGGACCTAATATGTAATCACTCATTTTTAACCCTAACCGTGCCCTAACCCACCCTAACCATTATCATCACCATTATGTCATTTAAATCCGCGTCCCTGGTTCCTAGACTTGTCCGCAAATGTTTGGGGGCGCTGGTAGAGTATATAGTTTTCTGTAACTAAATTGCGATTTTTGACATTTAATTTGTGAATATTATTTTATAATTTTAGTTCTTACAGTTTAAATGCAATATACCAAGCATTTCTTGATTCCGGAGTATCCTTTAATGATCTAAATACGATCGATTTAAACTATAAATGTATCTTTTTGACTGTTCCAGAGGATTATGTATTTTATTAGCCACAGATTGTCATCTGTCATAGTGATGACATCGCTTTGGCGCGAAAATTTGTTTTATAAAATGGAAAACTAATTTTTGAATTAATTTTAAGGAAAATGCTGTTATTAAATTTATTTGTTTATTTCTAAGTATGAAAATAAACAATAACATTTTTATTATTTATTTAAACATTTTCTATATCTTCAGAATCAAGGTTTATAACATCATTATCACTATCACTCTTATAAACTACGACATTTTTATCCTCAATATAATTTTTGTTATTTTTACCATCTTCATTAGATTTATCAACCTTTTCCAGAGATTCAACTTCTACTACTTTATCTTTTTCAACTGGCTGCTCTAACATCTCTCCTTCCTTGTCAGATACATCATTTTTCTCCATATTATGAGTCTGATTTTGATCATCAATTCCCTGGCTATCTTTGTCTTCATCTCTATTAATGTTGCTCTCTAGGGAATTATTGACATTCTCTTTTTCAGTTATGTTAGACTGCTGCTCTTTTCTATTGTTGCCTTCATCTTCCGATTCGCTTGAAGTAATTACAATTTCTTCATTCTTTGGGCTACTTATAATTATTGCATGATCGTCATCATCATCGTTATCCTCAATTGTTTTAGCCTTCTTTTCAGTCGATGCCTGCTTTTTGTTAATATTTTCTAGAGCTAATTGGGATCTTATTGCTCGTGCTCGAGCTTGTAATTCGAGTATCTCTAACACATTCATTAATTTATCTTTTTCATTGTCGGAAGTAACCTTTTCCGCTAAGTTAGTTTCTTTCGTTTTAGAACTTTGCGCCTTTTCCTTCTTTATTTCTTTCACTTCTTTCTTATCTTTGTGTATTTTTTTCTTAATTTTTATATCTAAGAAACAATTTTACTATAATGATTTGTACATAACATACATATATGCATATTTTTTTACCTTTACTATCTGCGTTATTACTATTTACACTTGCTAATCCAAAATCATCGTCGGTATCGGAAATATCATCTAAAGAAATAATATCAATAGGCTGCTGTTCGATTTCTGATTCAGACGAAGTTGAAACCGTGTCGAAATTATCCCCATTTAATATATGTTTTAAACGCTTATTTGATATTCCAAGTAATTCTTCTAACAATATCGAATTTATTTCATCAATATCTAAATCCTACATCATAATTCTAATGAGCTGCTAAATTTGAATGTAATTTCAGTAAACTATACCTACTTTCATAACATCAGGTGCAATCGCTTTAATTTTTTTGGGTTTAATCAATTTTAGAACTTCTTTCATCAATTTTATTCGATCATTTGCGTAATAAAATAATTCGTGTTCGCTCTCGTCGCCTGAATCGTTTAAAGTTAAGTTTATTTTCTTAGATTTTTGTTTTGTTAAAGACATTTTTTAGTTTTGAAATTTTAACGATGTTTACATATGACATAACCTATAAAACGTTTGACGTTTTGTGGGTTGCGTTCAAAATCGATTATAAGTTGGATATGACCACGACTGATATGTTATTTGATGTTATTTTCTTACGGAACGTACCTATCAGTTTTAGGCACATGATTGAATTCAAATTGTGCTTATATTCGCGACCATGAACCTCACAATTTCGCCGTTAAAAACTCGAAAAAGCAACGACCAAATTTGGTGAAACGAATCAGTACCTAGAAGAAACGACACAATTATCCAACATGAATACATTTTCACCAATAAATATTAAGTAATTAGACTAAGTGAGGTATACGAAAGCTTGAGACTACCACTTCGATACTCATATATGGGCGCCAAACACTCCCAGCCATTTGATAGACCTCATACAGAGGTATTTTGGTGTCATCAGAACCATGCCATTAGAGCACCCACCAGAGCGAGTCTGATGTCAAATAAGAAGCGAGAACCTGACAAGCATACGAGCTCTAGGGGTAGTACTCATACTGCCGTATACCTCGCTTGTCAAATAGTAAAAGAAAACTAACTGAATGGTATGTTTTCATATTGAATCCGACCGGATAAAATTGAATTCTGCAGTTAGAAGAAATTTGAACTGATAACCTCCAAGAGACAGCAACTTAGTAGTATATAGTAGCAAGTTAGTATACAGGATCTTTTATAAAAATTATTGCATACAGTGTGGTTATCAATCAAAGAAAAAGACCAAATATAATTTTCATAATATCTATATTAAAATATAAACAGCACAAAGTATATTTCTTATTTCGACAAAAAAAAAAACTGCTTATAAAGCCAGAATTGATAATAGATAACTGGGACTGTTATTACTTATAATCTAGACAGATGAATCTGAATACCACGTAAAGTGTTTATTAGATCAGTTGTATTAGCTTTGCTATATAAATTTGATAACAGACTGGCAACTGTATCTTGACATAACGCAATCAATCGTCTCCTGTAAAAGATATTTAGTTATAAACCGTAAGTGATAACAATTGGAATACTCTTACTTTTCAACATTACTGTACAATTCGTGCATTTCTACGAATGAATTTATAACTACGATTAGTACTTCAAAGAAATGGAATTCATGCTCCTCAGATGTCCAAAATCTATCTGTCGCTGATATCACCATTAACCTAAAACGTATTACACATTTAATTCTAGATTTAACAAGTTTTTAGTAGATATTAACTCGTTATATGTGATTATCAAAGTTTCCGTTGGTATTTCAATCGATACTAGGAATTTTGGCACCATTGTCACATCTGCTTTCAACTTGGCACTTATATGTTCCAGTTCTTTAACGATATAAGCTGTGGGAGAAATGAGAATTTAACGTATATGTTTTAGAGAGTATTATCTACAAGAATTTTACCTAATGGAAAACAATTTCCGGAATATTTATACAGCCTTGATAGTGCCCGCACCTTTGATAATATCTGATTTAATTTATCATTACCAGTTCCACCGGATTTTCTCACTTCATCGTGCAGAATATTTCTCCATATCGTTTCAATTAATCTATCATCAGAATACCCAGCACAGTCGATGATTGCTAATTTGCATTCCCACAATTTAAAAGGATCAGCAAAGTTTTCATATAGCTAAAATAATTTAGGTTTTAAAATATTTCTATTGATTAATGATTTAATTACTTGAGTGATTTCGTATAGACCAGAATTTAGAGCGTTCACTGCATCTTCAGCATTCGGATGACTACTTTGTAAACCTTTAATCGCTTCTAAAATTTGTTCTTGTACTTTAGCGATATCAATTTTATCTTCTAGCTCTCGTAGGAAGACTCCTAAATAGGGTGCGTAACCGACTTTGTCGCTTCTCATACACATAATAGATCGAGCTAGATATCCTAAACGATCTTGTAAAGTTAAAGTGGTTCTAAAACAATTAACAGGTGAAATAATACAATTTAAACTTTGCAGTAGATTATTATTTTCATATTTACCCGGTCTGAGAAGCTAAATTGTTTAAAACTTTAGCAGCTGATGCGTGATTGTTGTTGCTTTCATAATATTTCCATAATAAATCTAATATCGTTATAGCATCCGCACTTTCACGGGAAGCCTTTATCAAGAACGTTTCCAAAGAGGTATTTTTAATTTTTATTATATCACCAGTCATATTCTTTTGAATCATCCATTCGTATACGGCAACATGTAAAAGTTCGTCGGAGAATTGTAGAATATTATTAATAATGTTGTGTGTCTGCGTAAAACCAATAAGCATTATTATTTATAAATAAAGAGATAAATTACTTACCAAAATATTGTTTTCATTTAATTTATTAACACCTTGTGCACTTTCGTTAGCACTTTGATTTAGGTAAGTTTGATTGTCTTGCGGTGCTTGGAAACTATCGAGCATATTCAGTACATTTTTGTAAACATCCATCCTGGAGAGCAAAAATCCTAATTAACTTTTTAATCGAATTAAATACACACTTCAACTTACCTTTTCAAATAGAATTGGTAACCATCCCTGTCTCCCAATTCATTTTTCTTATAATAGTGTAAAGCTACGTTTTCGGGATCGATTTTTTTAGCGCAGAGCGTACACAATTCGATGACAGCCTGGTATGCCTTCAAAATAGTAAATTGCTGACAAATTTCGAATAAATTAATATTTGGCGCCACAGACGTGCACAATTCCAAAGCCGATCGGATTAGTTCTTCCTTTTCGTCGGTATTTTGGATAGTTTTCGCGCTTTTTAAAATTTCGTTCGCTTTCGAATAAGCAGCATCCTCCATCTTATATAAATCCGGACATATATCTCTTAGCTTCATACTAATCGAATCGACAGATGCATTATCTCCTAAATAACTTCCAATTAATTTAGTGATCAACATTGAACATAGGTCTTTTCCATATAAAAGCAAATCCTTGAATGTCGTGTTTTGTAATATTTGCTTCTGCGTATCGTGCAGTCCATCGACTAAAATATGGAACTGATGTTCGCATAACACCTTCCACAATCCAACAACTTGACAGCAATGATTGATGAAAATTTTGAAAGCATCCAAAGAATGTTTTTCCTCCATTTGAGCATCTTGTAAGGTATAAGTCGACATATTCATGTTAGTTTGATCGATTATTGTGTATGGCGGTTTTCCAATGACAGAATTATTAGCACCTATCGATAATTGTGTATTTTTATAGAAAAATAATCTTAATGCATTTAAATGGCTCAGTATCAGAATGCAATCCGTGCTCGTAACAGTACTGATAAGCTAAAAAAATTTAATCGAATGCAATTATTAACGTATAAATATAATTAAACACTTACGAAAACTTTTTTAGTTGCTGTGACAGTACGATCGACGCATAATAAATGCCAAATTGGTCGTAGAATTCTTTCTAAATAGATGTAAAGGCCATTGTGTTTCGACGAATATTGGAAAGGTAAATTCGGATCTAAAGTTTGCATTTGCGACATATTAGGTGATAGAGCTCGCGTTTGTTGCAGCGGTGATTGTGTAAACGACATGCTTTGATTTGGAGATTGTGTTTGGTACTGATAATTTTGTTGCGACCTTACTGGTGTTGACACTATGTTCGGATTAAATACCGATCCACCTGAAACTAACCGAAAATATAATTTTAAGAGAATTACACAATAACTATTTTGATTTACGCAAATTTGTCTGCGTTGCCTGAATGGCTGGTACTACTTTCGGTTCTCCCCCATACAAGAAAAAAGCTCTAGTTGCATATTCGGCTACTTCTGAGTTTTGTGGATCATCTAAACAAGCTAAAATTAAAGTTGTAGCACAGGCTTGGTCACTCTGCTGCATTGCGAAGAAATTTTTTATACTATCCGTATCTTGACCACGACTATCAGCGAGTAGTTGCCTCAATAAATCTACTGGTCGTAACTTTAAAAATATGTGAGCACCGTGCGTTGTTAGGACAACATATTTTCTGGGTGGTTCAACATGTTGAGTCACTACCGTAGGAGGGTCGAATATATTTTTTTGTTTCGAAAAGGTGATAGGACTGCGAACCTAAAAAATTATTAAATGTAAATACAGCTTGTATATTAATTTAATGATGGTAGTACTTCAGCCATTGCAAGTGCAGGTCCATCCAGTGCAATTGTAGTATGCGCTTCCATTAAAACGGATGTAAAAGGGAATAAATCTGAACTTATGCACCACAAGAGATCTTTATCATTAACGTTAGATACCAGCACCAAATTTTTATTCCTATAATGAGCTGTGTGTACATTTCTAGGCCTTGTAATCAGAGATGCCGAATATCCAGGAGGTAATCTCGCATGTAACAAAGTAAGTGTATATGGGCGGATAATCGGTTGTGCATTTGCGATGCTAGCTCCAGTTAAATAGAAACGTATTCCAGTCTGCGTAATGGCTACTAAATAAACTTGCGAGGACTCCATTAATTCGACAGCTGATATGCTAACGACAGGTCGGAAATTTTGACTATCTAGGGTTCTAAAAAGCGGAAGATTAATTTTTAATAAAGTGTTATTCTTTGGAATATATTTGTTTTACTTCACTGTATTCATAGCCTGTTGCACTAAAGATTTCTGACTAAGCCTGTAGACTCTGCTGAATGATTTTCCATCTTGACCCATATCGTACATTTCAATGGATCCTTTGTCGGAAAGTGTGTAGAGAATGTGTCGGGAATTATCAATTGATATCTGTATAATGCCTTCTTCTTCGACTAATGCAGCGTTTAAAAATGATGGTACGAGAAATGATAGTGTTGATGTCGAATGGTTAATTTTTTTAAATCGTTTTCCAAACCAGCTGCTTTCAGCCTAAAACAAAAATAAATATATGGAAAGCCCATTTCGAATACACAAACAATTCATCCGCGCTCTTTCCTTAGTGTCTCTTCCACTCGCAAAACTTTGTTTATAAAGTGTTATCTAATATTGTTTTTGGGATTTAATCCTTTTATCCCCAGCTTAAAACCTATCTCGTATTTAATCCCAAATGTGTTAAATTAATTAAATTACTTCATTTATAATAATTTAAATTAAATTACATTTAAAATTCGAACCTACTTGATATGCAATTTCATACAACGTTCCGCATTTCGTTCCAAAGAACAACCGTCCTAATTGCGACCCCATAATACATGTAATTGTACTACCATCTGTCGGAATAGTAAATACAGGATCCGCTACCAATTGGATTTCAGCCATCGGATCATCTTCAGTTCCACTAAACGTTACACCTAACACTACGATATCCACAGCAGTAGTCAGTACGAGTAAATATTTTATAAAAGTATGAAAAACTCCAGGTTTAGGCAATATGAGTCCAACACTAATAATCGTATCATTCAGCCCATCGAAATACGCCACATCCCCACCAGATTCGTACGTCCATAAATATATATCGCTATCTATCGTTAACCAAGCTCTGTTTATGTCCGTAAACAAACCCATCATACAATGACATTGCATATCTAATAAAAGATTAAGGATCATCATACTGAATAATGTATCACATGTTTCGGATTAAAGGATACGTGTAAAATGTTCCATTATTTCAGGTGGTAAAGGCACTTTACTCAAAGTTTTAATTTGAGTTAGGTTGTGGCCACTTAAACCAGGGGTATTTATGGCGGGGTAATCATGATCAGTTAAACCACTGGCAGTAGGGCCGCTTTGCGGGTTGACACCCATTAATTCCGCTAAGGTGGGCGCCGCATTATCTCTAACGAGACATTTTTCAACCTGTTGTAGAACAATATCCGACGAATAAGCAGCATTTTTCGTTAAATCAAGAGTTTGATTCATTTTGCGGGGGTCGGCGTCAAATCGTATAACCCTTCTAACCTAAAATAAAATTATAACGGTTATATTCTGTTTATATTACTAGAAATTCGATATTATTTATTTTGGTACGAAATAAACAAGAAAAAAGTTACCTACGAGGTAGTTTCAGTTTCTAATTAACATTAATTTTTAAAAGTCATAATAAAATTTTACCCGCTAAGTTTCTATTTTGGCGTGAATGTGATTTTCTGCGATTTGAATGTGATTAATCACAGTGATGGAATTTAAATTTAAACCAGTTGTTTTTTTTTT
>SMLS01066932.1:0-42680 GCA_004785975.1 Popillia japonica
TCTGATTGATTATTTATGGAAATGTGAACACTCCCATAAAAATCAATATATTTATATACTTGTGTATCTGAGGATCGTAAAGTCGAAGACTTGGCTGCTAATTAAATGTCCTTTCGAATCAGATTTAACCAGTTGAGATATTAATGAAGAAGCTAACATAATTATTCCATTTAGTTCTGCATTAATCATAGATTTATTGATTTATGAGTTAGATAAAACAAATTTATGACTACAATTGCATAAAATACTTCTACGAGAAGACTAGCTGTTTGAGCCGGTTTAAAGTGAAAGTTAAAGAAGAGGCAATACTATTCCATATTCTTGTAAAAACTTCTGACTGACATTTTTATAATCTTTCAATAACCCTTTCGGCAATAAAATCTCTTGTTCGTCACCGAACACCTAAAAGGGTTAAATCGAGTTGTTGCACAAAAAACTTTCTCTTCCAGTCGTGTCGAGATATTTTTACAACAGACTAGCTTACCCAGAACAAAAAAAAGAACATGCATAGACGACCTGGTGAAATAAGATTTCCTCCTTGTATACATCCACACGTCTGAAATGCGATGTAGAGTAGACGGAGAGTGACATGACATAACAAGGAAGGGGTGGCTGCCGTCTTACACTTCCGTCGGAGAAAAGATACGGGTACCATAAATAAAACTAAATAAGCCGTAGAGTGGTGCAATGGGAGAGGCCGTAAAATGGTGAAACAGGTGAACGTTGGAGGAATGGCCAATGTTTACGAAATTGCAATTGCTCAACTTCCAGGGGAATTTCGACAATAAAATACATCTGTAAGCCGATGGTTTTCTTGGGGAATCGGGACCCTAGTACGGTTTTAATTCGTGTCCGAGACAATTTGCGGCGGTACGGGAGTCGGTATTAAACGAAGAGGAGAATCTAATAGAGAGGAAATAAGAACATGGCAATTACGTTAAAAGAATTTGTACGAAAAAATTCCAATAACATCATGTGGAATATAAATCAAACATTCAAGTCTATCATTCAGCTGGAGGCCAGTTGCGTACGTCATAATTATATATAAGCAAAGATCGATCTACTCTGTTGCATAACACTGTAAAATATTTCATTACTAAAACGATCTGTCAGGATACTTTTTCCATGTTCTTACAGCTAGCATCCCTTTAAATCTCATCTCCAGAGAATGTATTGGAGGCATTAATTCAAACATACTTAACCAACTGCATTTAAAGATATTTTATCCAATTATAATCTATACAAATACATTCTGTGTTGGGTAACTATATTGTTACATAATTTCTATGCGGTATAAATCGAACCGACACTTGACAAGATTATTCGAAGAATTTCAAGTATTAGTATCTGGTTACAGCCTATCTGTCTATTAGGCACTCCAAGTTTCAGCCCAGTGGAGAAACAACGACTAAATGTACCGACAACGTTACGAAATACTTCTATACAACATGCATGCGTTCAAAATGGTGATTACGTCACCGTATTTATCTCATACGATTGAGAACATTTAATGGCAAACAAAGCCGAATTTATTAGTAATATTGTGTAGTATAAAATCCTGTAATTGCAAACAAGCAAGCTTATGTTGTTATAGTAATTTTCCAATATATTAGGAAAAGTTATTGAATAAAATATAACACTTTCGAATTGTGTTATTACATCTTAAGGTTATTGAACTATTAAAATCATCAACCATATTATAAAAACGTATCATTTCTTTTTTGGTAATTTTAAAAACTGATTATTACCTCCTTTATCCAAATACAGCGGCATAGATCGAATATTTTACAATAAATTTCCAACGGAAAGTAATACACGCTATATCCAGTTATATTAAATTTTAATTTTATCTAAATTTCGTGAGTCAAATAGCGGTGTTTATTTCCAGAGTTTAGATCAGAGAAATCAGAAAGCTATTCTGAATATAGGCCCCTGTTTATCTAATCAAGTTGGGCGTATTTACAATAACTCATGTCGTTTTATGGAGCATCATTTATTTTCAACTGGTCGTATTTAATAGGCCGATCGACTATATAATTGTTTCTAATGTTTACACAAGGGCGAAGACCAACAACGTTTGTGATATTGAATGCAACTATAAGGAGGCGTATTTGTGAGTCAGAGGTTTTTTTGAAGTAGAAGATAAAATAGATTTAATCAGATTTGTTTGGTTTATATGTGTAAGAAACTAGGTGTAAAAAGTGAAAGTAATTATATTTATTTGATAAATATTCGTTCTTCAAATTTAAGGCAACACCAAAGATGGAATCCACAAATTAATGCGTAGATTTCTAGATATTCATTACAGCTTTTGGCTGCTTGGTTTAGGTCATTTTTCTATGAAATTTGCCACATCCTCTCCGCTGGTTCCAGTTCCAGTGACTCCTTAAGCCGAATTGATGGCCAAGAATATAGAGTTACCTCATTTCACCATAGGTCTTTATTTTTCCATCCAAAATTGAAGATGACCTTAGAAAGCAATTTATTCTTAGGGCAGCGGTTGCCAATACTTTAACGTTCCTTATTTTTAGAGATAAATTATGCGATTGCATAACTAAGGCTGTTTCTAATGATCACTTGGTCAGAGATTGGTTTAGTTTTTCTCGGTCTTAAGCAAGGAAATCGCAAGCTTGTCGAAAATTGTAAATTTACCAATAATAATAATTATTTGTGGACTAACAACCTCATAGTTTGTTGCCTAATATGTACAATTATTTGTCTGACTTTGCATTGCAGTACAAAATTGCATCCAATCTAACCTATATACAGGGGTTGGACAAAATAATATGGGCATCTGTGAAAAAATAGCACTAGAAAGAACCTCCCCATATGCCCCTGCCCTCTAACAGTGTAGGGTGCCACCTAGCGGATAAGACAGATCTGTCTGCTTGTTGCTGTCAAATTGTGTTATGGCCGATCTCTCTGATTGAGGCATGATTGTTGAGGCCAGGCTAGCTGGACCTTCAGTAACTATAACAGCCACCGTGCTAGGTGTTGGGAGAAGTACAGTGTCGACTGTAATGTCAGCATATTTGAAACACAGAAAAACATCACTAAAAGGCACAACAGTGGTCGAAAGCCGAAACCGATTGACAGAGACAGATGAGTATTGAAGCAGCTTGCGGTCAAAAAACACAAGACAATATCATCTCATTGTCAGATATACATCTAAAGGAAGCAGTTTCATCAAAAGCTATTTGACGTGATATGATAAATATTCACGACAGAGCCTGTATTTCAAAACCATCGATTACACCATGCAATGCCTTGAAGCGACCAATATGGTGTTGCGATAAAAATTGGATACAAGAACAATGGGGGCCCGCCAGAAGTCTAGCAAGTTGACTGTCTTGACTGTGGTTTAGTTATGATCTGAGATGCGATATTACACCGTAGTCTTGGCCCATTTCTTGTTCTGCACCCAATGGTGCAAACTGTTTCCAGATAAACGACATCTGTGGAATTGCACAAGACTGGTTTTATGAACACAACGATGAATTAGAGCACTTCATGTGCCCCCCTCAGGCTCCTGATCCCAATATAATTGTAGGGTATTTTGGAAAACAAGGCGCGCAGTCGATTCCCTCCTCTAAGATCACTTTCTCCATTAGAGTTTTTTGTTGCAATTAGAATGGGAGCATATCCCTCCAAATGTTGTATGCGACCACACAATTCCACGTCGGATATAAGTTGTAATTCATGCAAATGGAGGACCGACGGCTAATAATTAAAAAAACGCTCTTTTCAAAGCCGTTCATATTAATTTGTCCAACCCCTGTATGTGGTAGTTCCATAAATCTGCACCTTGGGTACAAAGTATCACAGAGATGAACGAGTCAGTGGCAGTGAAAAGTGAAATTGTTTTTTAACAGTAAAACTGATGTAAGTTTTGCATGTGCTTTCCTAAGCTTTAAATCAAAATCTACGTCATAACCAACCACTATTTATAAGCTACCCGTTTTGTACCGATAGAATACAAATAACTGTCTGTAATTCCTTTTACATAATGAGAAATATAAATCTGGAAAGTATGCTTTCAATAAAATATGTAAACTATATAATGTCCCAAAACTGACTGTAAAAAAATATTTAACATCAGCAAATATAAAAGTTAAAGATGGTAATACAGTGTTTGATCGTTGTGCTATATTTAGTGATGAGATTGAGCAGTAGCTTGAGGACCAAATTTTAAAACTAGAAGAATATTTTTATGGTTTTATGATTAGAGATATTCGAACAGCCGCATTTGACTTTGCCGAATAAAATGTAATCAAAAATAATTTTAATAAAAATAATTCTAGCATGGCCGGCAAGAAATGATTCTATCAACTCATTACAAGGCATCCAAATATATCCTTGCGCCAACCAGAAACTTCTTCTTTGGCAAGAAACAAAGGATTTAGTAGAGGAAATGTGATTTTTCCTCATCCACTTAGGTTTTACTCGTTCAACTTTATTTTGGTGGGTATCAATTGGGTAACCGCATGGTCCAACTAGTTGCTTAAATTGTATCACTAGTCACTTCTCAGCATAAAAATCATAAAACTTTTAGCTCTAACTCACTTTAACTTTAAGATAAAAATCCTGATATACTTCTTCTATCCGATACTAATTTCCACGTGCTAAATATTATCTTGGCAGATTATAATATCACACGTTAAATAATTCAAAATTTTACAAAACCAAATTTTGTAGTTGATTATTTTGTTTCTCTTGTCAGTAAAGCCATTCAATTGGAAAGACCAGGCAATTAGCTAATTGGCAGGCTACTGGTTTCGCCACAGACCAACTTCTTTACAAACCAAATTGAAGAAGAAGATAAACGAGATTTATAACTCTACAAAAAATATAAAACGAAATTGATAGTTTTTATTCTCTTAAGAAGTTTCTTGATGAGCTGAGTGTTATAAAGAAAGTAATGTACTTGAATTTATCCAGGCCATCAGCATGCCATCATTAGGCTGAACATTTGCTTCTACGAGATAATGCTAAACCTCATGAAGATAAGAAAAAAAAATGATTCAACTGTAACCACTACTTATTAGGTGGCAAAAGACAGGGATATAGTACGAGGGCGCTGCCTATGTAATTGTCATGTTTTAGCCACTTAGGCAATAATCACTCAAAACAATGATTCCTTTTGGGAAGGCGTTTTGAATTGGCTCTGCTAAAAGCACCGCAATAAAATAAGTTTTAAAATTGTTTTGCTGCAGAAGCTACATAGCACTCACACATTAAAAAGAATATTCAATGTTTTTTTCTAAGGCAACGAAGTTAAATAAAGTAACATTTCGTGTACTAATGATGTTGCCTGTCTCTATGAAGTGACTCGAAAGAACTAATACATTTCCATCTCTATTTTTAATGTAGTTTTCTACAACTGCTTATTTCGTGCAAAATACGGCACCAAATTCCAAGAAAACTTCAAAAATTTCATAAATTGGGATTTTTATTCGAAAGCAAACCATGTCTTCAAATGTATTATGTGTCCAATTATTGGCACATCATAAAGAAGCAGATTTTCAGGACTCCTATAGCCATTGTCGGGGTAGTCCAAAGGATTGAAATGTGGGTCGTAAGAAGGTCAGAATTATTTTGACCAAAACATGTCAGCAGGATCTGCCCTGAATTATTAAAAATTTACCCAATAACTTTAGGTGTCTTGACAACGTAGTTAATAATTCCGGACAATGTTACCCAACCTTTACTGAACTTGATTTAGTACCTATATTTAGTAACATTAAAAACTGTGAATATTTCGGTTGCCAAGATTAACTTGGAGTGAAATATTGTGGAGAAATTTGCTATTGAAAGTTGATTGGATTTTAACGCTGTTCTCTGGAATTTGCAAGGCCACAATTAATTTTTTTATTTAGGCTAATGTTGCTTACAAGAACTTCCAAGTCGACTTCAATACTTTGACAATTTCCTCTGTATAGTAATATAAAAAATCAAGGGAACTTATTAATACAAAAATGTTTTTGGGTAAAACTTCTTGTGTTGTTAATATCAATGGGTCTTTCTATAATTTCTAAACTGAATGCAAAGTCTTCCCTTTTAACTTAATCAAATTTTCTGGAAAGAGTGATGTCTTATTAGTTCCTAACAAAAAAATTAGAACAGGCAAGTTGGTGATTTTCTATTTGAATTTGGACGATAAGTTAAAGACAAATCGTGATTTACTGCTTCCAAATTGTTTTCTGAATTGCTCGAAAACAGATGGGTTAGGTACCTATAGGAAAAGCAGGTTACACAAGGCGTATATATTTTCACAATTACTAAAATATTACCTTTATCAGGTCTAGTGTACACAATTGTATTTAAGCATATTTTTGAAACAGTTTGGATTATTTTTTCCAAAAAGAAATACTACTGATCCCACCCTATCCTAGCCAGCATCATCTAGCTCAAGTACCTGGTCAGTAAGGTGTCCACCCTAATTTGTGAATCAATGAATTATTACAAGTTTAAGGTATCACGTTAAATAATTCAAGATTGTACAAAACCGAATTTTGTAGTTGATTATTTTGTTTCTTTTGTTAGTAAAGCCATTGAATTGGAAAGATCAGACAATTAGCTAATTGGCAGGCTACTGGTTACGCCACAGACCAACTCCTTTAGAAACCAAATTGAAGAAGAAGATAAACGAGGTTTATAGCTCTACAAAAAATATAAAACAAAATTAACAATTGATAGTTTTTATTCTCTTAAGAAGTTTCTTGATGAGTTGCAACTCATCTAAGTTAAGGTGTTATAAAGAAAGTAATGTTTTTGCTTTGTACTCTTTTAGTAGTAAATTTAACTTACTACTACTATTGAACATATTCTTCATCTTCTTCTATTTATGGAGAAATTATGTTTCTTTTTCAGTCCTAATTATGGAAAATTTCTACAACCAGTTACTGAATTTATGTGATGCAGTTATCAACAATTCTAGGAGCTTCAAAGTGAAAACATCTAAATGCAGGTATCTAAAAAACTTGTATGCAATAAACCATTTATCTTATACCGTTGGCGCTAAATTGAAAATATTCTGCCATTATAAATGCTATCAAAAATTAGGAGAAAATCCTTTCATCTTAATTTTCTCAACGGTTCTCTGTCCTATCACACTCAAGCATCATATTTTGTGGCCACAACCCGGGCGAAGAAAAACTGTATCAGATGGTAATTGAGCTTCCTGAATTTGCACGTCTCCCATGACTGTAAGTCATAGTAGTAGTGCTTGCAGTAGTGCTTGCCCATCCTGGCATTTCTTTATTTTGAGATCTCTCTCTTTGCCGTTTTGAAACCTGCAGCTTATCCAGTTCTTCATAAATACGATCCCCAATCTCTTACTGCCAGCAAAGAGATTAGGTGCAATGCCCAATGATATCTGCGCAGAGGAACCAGACACTGTTTTCTATGCACTAATTACACATAGGATAAGGTTAAAAATTTTTCAAAATCTTCCTGTTTTTTCTTGATATCTAATGCGTTTGGCCATAGCGCTATAATGATCGAATAGGCTTTCTTCACCATTTCCTTGAAATGGGTTCCATTTCTTAAAGGCTAACGTTTGCTTCCGCAACATGGTGCGGTTGCCTTAGAAAGGGTAGAGCCTTGTAAGGTCCTTTGAAGACGACTACTTCGGTTTTTCTGAAGATATCTAAAGTATGTGCTTCTTTATATATCCCAAAATCCTTTCTATTGGACCCTATTTATTCCTTGAATAAGCAGACGGTTGCTTATTCCACGCCGTGAAGGAATTCATTCAATCAATTTATTTGAATAGGTTAAATTGGTATTTAAAGCGTATTTCAAATTTTCTTATGGCACCAATATACCAATTAACAAAACGTCAAATAAAACAATGAAATATTTGTAGCTATATTCGCACCGGTAATTAAAAACATAACATTGTACATTACTCTTGGATACCAGAGCAGAAACATTATAAAGCAAAAGAGGGAGAAAGAGAGAGAAAGCAGGCATAAACCAATAATCACCCTCGTAAACTTATTAACCGTAAATTGTCGTAAAAATTCTTACGACTCGCGCTTCCTAAGCCGATTAAATGCTATCCTAGCACTACACAATGTAGCTCTAGTATCGCCGGTTTTCTTTTTCTTACACGCCGCCGGTTTCGGCCATGCGACCACAACATTTTGGACTTACGAAAGCGTCCGCTGTGACCTTATAAATCTACATAACCGGTCCTTTAGCCATGAATAAATGAGAGACCGCCACGACCTGTTACCGGTACTAGACCCGCTGTGTGTAGAAATATGTCCCGTCTCCCTCTTTTAAACATTTGATCTCTTTCTGACCGCCCTCTACGGCACACACAACGAAACGCCATGTATGAGTTTCGTACTATGTAGGATCCAATAAGGCGTGGAACGGAGAACGATGTTATAACCACCGAGGTAAGGGCACACGAATTTGTGTCTATATGTACTGTCTGCAAGTTTCGTATGTGTCACATACCCCGCGATGTTTAAGTTAGTAAGGGAGACCAAAGTCTCCAGAGGTGGAAAGAGATGCACTGAATATTTCGAAGGAGACGACCCGATAAGATCCCATCTTATGCGGTCGCAAAAGGTGAGAGTGTGACTCGTAAAGTGTACGAAAATACTGGCTACTAGATGCGCTTTTGCCAGAAGAAACTACTGGCGGAAAAGCTCCTACAACTTCGTAATACGGAGAGAAGACGTAGATAGTAACTTAAAAGAAGGAGCAAGGAAAAAACGCTTTTTATGTATTATTAATAATCTCGTATACTATAAACCTCGCCGCCATATACGGGGTGGACATAAAATAACACATTTTATTCATACATAAGCGAAAGGTGTGTTCACCTGTGGTTCGTTCATGTGAATACTTCTATCTGGAAGGCGAATGACAATTGCTATGCACATGAATTTCCTCTTTTAATTGGCTAACGCATAACATCACCTTAAACGCCGTATCATTTAGGTAAACATTTTTATGCGCGTTTGAGGGGAGTAATCGAATGCGAATTTTTACAGCGACCAACCAGTAAAAGGCGTGTAATATTCGCGAGATATTTACGAGACATTTTCTCTTCTTAATCTGCAATATGTGAACGTCGTTAAAAAATTGAATTCATTCTATGCTGTGTACATACAAAACATGAGCGTCATGTCTCATACATACATACGTGTAAGCTGTAAAGAACTATCGTTTTCTACACAATTATCGGTAGAAAATTCGCAGCGACTGCACAAAAAGGCACATAAGAATTCACATTTAAATATTTAGTACGACGCAGTTATGCTTCGAAAAATTTTATGTTTATTTATATTCCAGCGATAACCCAACCAGTAAGAACATAATATAGATACGCTAGCATTATCTACTTAGTGGTTATTTGCAGTAAAAGCGTAAATATTCAATATTATTGGAACATTTATTACTGTAGAAGTATATGCTATAATATCGCAGAATTTAAGGGCTTTTGAGCAATTCTGCCATGGGTAATATAAAAACATATGATATGAACCATCTATAAATAAATAATTTAGAATATATATATGTACTTATGTATGTTGTATACGTGCGCTGACTAATTTACAATAATAACTTTTAATACGGGCGAAGCAAGATTATAGTGTCCTTGCTACTGAATTACTTGGTTACCGAACTAAAAACATCTAAAAATATTTTAATAATTAATTCTGACAACAGATGTAGGTAGCTGTGATTATTAAAAATAAGTGCTAGTTAGGATTTGACGGCTGTCAAAAATCGTTCGAGGGTTAATGTTAAATCTTATAAGGCTTAAAGCCTATTGGAAGAAATGTCTTATTTGACAGCCGGCAGAAATATTTTGACGACTACATCCGCCAAAAGTTTTTACAATTACATAATTACGAATGGAATTGTCAGAAATAGATATAGCACTCGATCGACAGAAACTTTTTCTATACCCAAGTCGAAAACCAATGTAATGAGTAAGTCACCTATAGTGCATATGCGCAGAAACGCTAACAAGATTTTTTCCGATCCTTTTCATGTTCCTTCTCCTTCCCTAACCCATTCATCCTAGTATTGAAAGATTTCATTTCACTATTAAATATTCTATAAACTTTTGGTTTTGATTGCTGCAAATGCAAATGCTGCACTGCAGTCTTTGTCTTTTTCTTTTTTTTTTAATATTGTCCTGTAAATGGCATGGTCTGTTGGACAATAAAGGTTATATTATTATTATTATTATTATTATTATTAATTAATTAAAATTTCATTATTGAATGAAATTTTGATTGCCCAGATAGAATGCTTTTATGTTGCGCTAGACCAGTCCTTTTTTATTCGTAAAACAGACATTAAAGCATCAAGCAGTCAACTTCCTATGTCGTCTGGTGATTATAACTTAGCGAAGTAGATTGAGGAGCGATAAAAGTTTTAATATGATTGTAAATGTGGCTACTACAAGATTGGAATCGCTGGTTTAAATTTTCTATTTGGGCCTCAAAGAACGCCGCACAAACCTTATGGGGAATTGGCCCTCTGTCAAATTGGCTGAAACTCTGGGAAAATCGGCACTAAAAGATCCTATGAGTAGTTTCGGAGTTGTGGGACCTGCAAGTCCTAGATTTTACATGAGTTTGCGCGTGTGTGTAGATTAAGGTGAAAGTAAAAGTGAGCGTGGGCGCAAGTTTTAAACAGCTTCGATTGTTTGAAAAATTTTTGTTTTTTGTCAGAACTTGGGGTCTCTTACTCAAAAACAATGGCATGGAAAAGCCGGAAAATCTTGGAGAACCCGGAAAAACCGAGGAAATGTCGTTTAAACTCTGGTTCTCAAGAAATACGCTCTTTTTGAGACCATGGACCTCCCACTTAAAAGTTATGTTCATACATATTTTCGGATATTCTCATGAATATCCGAAAATATGGAAAATGCGCAAAAACCCTTCGGCTTGCATTGTTTTTCAATGATTTCTTTTTCAACGATTTGTATTTTTCAAAGATTTATTTAAAAAAATCGTTAAAAATCTGCATTAAACGCTGTCACTAAAAGCGTATTCTATTTGGAGCTTTAAGCTCTCATTTAAATAAAAGGTGCGGGAAAATCGAAAAATCTCTGGAAACCTGGCAAGAAAATTCATAAAGGTCTGTGTTTTTCGGTCTTAAGTTTTAAACCATCCCGTTTAATGTATACAAATATAATATACACGGTTTGACCTCCTCTTGGCGCTACCCAGGATCAATCAAATTTAGGACTTGCAGGTCCCATAACTCCGAAACTACTCATATGATCTTTTAGTGCCCATTGAGACTTTTGTTCAGGGTGACGAGAACTTCATTTTCGCAGAGTTTCAGTCAACTTTACAGAGGGCCAATTTCCCATAAGGTTTGTGCGGATTTCTTAGCGGTACACCATGGATTGAGAAACTATCTTTGACAGGCACTAGTCGAGAGTACTACCATTGATTTCGCTAAGCCACTAGACTTCTAAAGCTGAATCATGATACTATCATTCTCGCTCATGAAATTCCATTCACAGATTCTACAGCAATGTGTTCAGAGAGATTTAATGCATCTATTTGATATCGACGCACAATTTTTTTCCCTCTTTGCTTATCAGACAACATCATCAAGTTCTAAGTATAATTGTTACGATTTTCAAAACCACCAGAGAATTTTTTTAGTACACTTTGGGCTTGTACTGCTCGTCCAACACGTTTTGGAACAATGGCGTTGCGGAACGTATCCTTGCTTCTTAATTCTATTACTTCCTTCCTTGTTTTGCCGGTCTCTGCAAAAATGTATTTAAATTTGTGCTGGCCATCAGCAGGCAATCATTTGCTTCTACGAGATAATGCTAAACGTCATGAAGATAAGTGAAAGAAAAATGTTTCAAATATAACCACAAGCTACTTAATTGGTGAAAGAAAGGGATTTAGTACGAGGGCCCTGCCTATGTATTATGTTTTAACCACTGAGGCAATAATCACTCCAAAAAATGCTTCCTTTTGGGGAAGCGTTTTGAATTGGCTCTGCTAAAAGCACCGCAATAAAATAGTCACTAAAGACCAAATAAAATAAGTTTTAAAATTGTTTTACGGCAGCAGCTACATAACACTCGCCACATAAAAAAAAATCAATGTTTTTTTCTAAGACAACTAATTGTAAGTTAAATAATTAATAACATTTCGTGTACTAACTATGTTGCCTGTCTCTATGAAGTGACTAGAAGGAACTAATACATTTCCACCTCTATGTTTAATGACGTTTTATCCAATTGCTTATTTTGTACAAAATACGGCACCAAAATCCAAGAAAACTTCAAAAATTTCTTGAATTGAGATTTTTATTCGAAAGCGGTGTCTTCAAATGTCTTGAGTCTCCAATTATAGGCACGTCATAAAGAAGCAGACTCCTATTTAATTAGTAAATTTTAGCCACTCTCGGGGTAGCCCAAGGGATTGAAATGTGGGTCGTAAGAAGACCTGAATTATTTTAACCAAAGATGTCAGCAGCATCTGCCCAGAATTATCAAAAATCTACCCAATAACTTTGGGCGTCTTGACAACGTAGTTAATAATTCTGGACAATGTTACCCAACCTTTACTGAACTTGATTTAGTACCTGTATTTAGTAACTATAAAAACTGTGACTATTTCGGTTGCCAAGATTAACTTCGAAGAGCGAAATATTGTGGAGGAATTTGCTATTGAAAGTTGATTGGATTTTAACGCTGTTCTCTGGAGTTTTCATTATTTAGGCTCCTGTTGCTTACAAGAACTTCCAAGTCGACTTCAATACTTTGACAATTTCCTCTGCGTAGTAATATAAAAAATCAAGGAAACTGATTAATACAAAAATGTTTTTGGGTAAAACTTCTCGTGTTGTTAATATCAATGGGTCTTTCTATAATTTCTAATCTGAATGCAAAGTCTTCCCTTTTAACTTAATCAAATTTTCTGAAAAGAGTGATGTCTTATTAGTTCCTAACCAAAAAATTAGGACAAGCAAGTTGGTGATTTTCTATTTGAACTTGGACGAGAAGTTGAAGACAAATCGTGATTTACTACATTCAAATTATTTTCTAAATTGCTCAAAAGCAGATGGGTTAGGTACCTATAGAAAAAGCAGATTATACAAGGCGTATATCTTTTCACAATTACTAAAATATTACTTTTATCAGGTCTAGTGTACATAATTCTATTTAGGCACATTTTTGAAACAGTTTGGATTATTTTTTCCAAAAAGAAATAGACTACTGATCCCATTCTATCCTAGCCAGCAACATCTAGCTCAAGTACCTGACTAGTAAGGTGAGCACCCTAATTTGTGAATGCATGAATAATTACAAGTTTGGATTTGGCCAAAACCTTGCAGAGTTAGGAAATAAAGCCATCTTCTTCGAATTATCGGCACAAACAGAAATGAATGAATAATCCAATGAATTTGTAACCATAATAACCTCTCACAGAACAAACTATATTTAGATTTCCTACCATCAGCTTCCTATTTAGCATATCGGAACCTAGAATTAGACCATATAATACGAAACTCAAACAAATAACGCATAATTTTCCTTTCAGAACGGAACCAGAACAGAAGCCCATCCAATGAGAAAAGAACTAGTCGCATGGGAACGACTTCATATCGAATTGAAATAACCCACACTTGTCACTTCTTGCTACAATTCCACGACGCACGCAGAAGAGGAGGCTATTCGAGTTATTGGAACATTCACAAACATGACCTGGGACACGCGTATGTACCCGTCCAGAAATATCTTCATATATGTATAATACACCCTGGCTGCTCTCTTGTAGCATACAGCGGGGCCTAAATTGTATTCCGCCGAAATTGGTTGTCGCATGTGTATGAGATTGCGTGCATTCAAGATGGGGTAACTTCCGGTAGGTAGTATAAGGAAGATTGACGACTGATCAGACACGAGCCTGGGGAGAAACGAATGGCAATGGAACGAACGCAAAGTGGAAGATTGGGGATCTTCGGATGGTGTAATAAGACGCAGGTTAACTTTGCGATTGTTGTGTGTGCGATCTCTTGAGCTTTGTGAACATCTGTTGGTACTATATTTTACATCCATTTTGTGAATGTTTAAGCACTCGATTATTACCTAAGTACATATATATGTAATCACCCTGTACAATAGATTTCCTTTTTTGTCACACAAATATCCCCATCCATACACACTCAACAAAGACGTTTCACATGTATTTAAAACAACAGCAACCCAATTTAATCTTCTACATGTACCAGCATATGTCACTTCCAAACCTATTGCGGCCATTCAACATCTATCTACCGCGATAAGAGGCACTCGAAATTAGTTTTACACTAACAAGACGAGGATTTCTTGTAGGCGAGAAAAGAAAACAATATAACGCTGTAAAAAAAGCCACGAATATCTTCATTGGTGAAGACACAAGAAAAGAATACAATCTCCAGAACACTGCTCGCGTAGAACAACAAACTTGCTCATTATGTTCTTCTAGCTTCCTCACAAAGATGATTCTGTTTTTGAGGCAAGTGTTTCTGTGGTGTCCCGAATGTCTGTTAAATATTCGTTGTACCTGATACGCTTAGTATTTGTTTAAAACTGCGATATCTTTCAAGACGGGCCGACACCTCTTCCCGGTCGCCCCTCATCCTACACGGATTCCACATCGACTCTACTACACTCAGAGAGACTCAAATATTATTGTTATGGAAGCTGTACGCGATATTAACATAACGTTAAAAAGGAGACGAAAGACATTAATGTAAATGATTACTAAAGAAGATTATGAAAGAAAAAGTTCCACATTGAATACGGTGAGGGAATCGGCGGGGGGTAATCACGAAAACAAGAACATCGGAGGAAAGATACTTTAAATAAAAGCAGGTGGGGTTTCTTTTCGTGTCTAAGCACAATAAATATTATTTCCACTATGTGTAGAGGGTCTGCTTCAAATTCTTGGCGCATTTATAAAATATTTGTATAAACGATATATACCGAAAAGTATGCACATGATAGTGTTGTTTATATACAAATTACATAGTTCAAGAGAAACACATGCAATAAAAATATTCAAATTCGAAATAGCTGGGTATGAGTAATGGAAAAGGTCTGCTGTTCTTATCGTCGATGTTTCGTGTAAATTGACTTTAAGAATTTCAAATGAATCCTATGAAAATCAGATACAGAGCAAAAAATAGAGATATTCAACCAAAACAAAATTCAGTGTTTCCTCAATTAATTTATCAGCATTGGAATATAGGAAAGCATGCGTTCACAAAATGGAAACGTTGAAAATTATGCTTGCCCGGGCAAAAACCTGCCAACCCAGACTGATCCTCAAAGATTTGCAATAAGGAAAATAAGTTTCTTTTCTTCAGTTTGATTCTAGTAAAAATTTGCAAATTAAAATTTGGTTAGAATGGTTGAACAATCTTTAGTTTTTCATTTACTTTTTTTCTCTTCTTCTATTAGGCATAATTATGGATTAAATATGGATCATGTGACCCAATTATTAGAAGTCCTATTTTTCTTGAATTTCATTTCTCCTGCAATGCCTCTTCTCCAAATAGATCCAGTATTATGAGTGCATTAGGTGAATTTTCTTGACTTTCTTCTTCGTTCTAAACTTCAAAATGCAAGAATTTAATCCTGCTAATATTCCTAGCAAGACGAGTACGTCCTCAAGCTTGGCAATTCTTGTCTTAAATTAACTGGAAAAACATACCTAGAATTGTGCAGGAGCGAAATCTGCTCCCATTATCCTTCTATTTTCAAGAAGCAGAGGTCCGTAATACATAAGACTGTTTATCTTGAACAGCATTTTGTTAGAGATTTTGGAGAATGCCAGAAAATCTAGGCGACTTGGGCTGATTGTCCAAACTATTGAAAAATAGTCTTCATATATACAAAGACAGGTTTAGGCTTTACATAGAGAGATGGCCACAGAGGTTGGCTGCAATGAGCACTACACTGGGGTACAAAAACTACAACCTGCGAGTATACGGTGAATTGATTTATTGTTACTTTGGAATGCAGCGTCTGGTGTTCCTTTTCTTACGAATTCATGCGATACCTTAACTTTACCAACACTTTTGATCACCACCTTCAAGAAACCTATTCTCAGAAACTCTATAATTTTTCAAAAAAGCTACTTAGTAACAAGAAAATTACTTAATTTGTATCATAAACAATTTTCCCCGATTACAAACCTAGCTCCAGAATGGCTTGACACCATCTAAAATTGTCTGCAAAAATGTTCGCAATCAAGGAAGTTATAGGGGTGAACCGCTGTTTTGTGCCACCCCTTGTAGGTTGTGGTTGTGTGTGTATAATTAATAGCCAAAATTTGTAAAATGGAATTTGAGTTCATGAATTTTGGTCATTGCAATCGCAGACTTGTGGGCAGATGGGTTATTCTGACGGAGAACCACTTTCCTCTTTGCGAAATGATGCCGTTTCTCTTTGATTTTGCCTAGTCAGCCAATGTAATTCCTTGAGAATCCCAAAATATAGCCGGGAAAAGAGTTGATGACGAAGAGCTTTTGTGTGTCCATTGATTGGACTTTTCTTTGGTGTTGGGAATATAATGGTGGACTCAAGTTTCATTGGCGGTTATAAAACGGTGCAAAAACTCATTCGCATTGCGGCAAAAACGTGCCAAAAGGTGGCAAGAGATACTGAAATCATTCAGTTTTTTCTCCGGTTGAGCAAGTGCGACACCCAACTGGCCGAATATTTTTTTTATTGAGTCAAAATTATTTGAGATACCCACTTGCTCTGGTAAGTCGCCCACTGTTACTCGACAGTCATCCAACACGATACGGCAGACTTTTTCAATAACATTTGTTGTAGTAAGAGCTTTTGGACGTCCATCATTTGTGGTCGTACGACCACGCTTAAATTGGGCAATCCAATTTTTCACCATTGAAAACAAAGGAAGGGCCCCCAATAGGCCTCAATTGAATTCGATTCTAGTTTAACTTTAAAATTGTCTGCCATTTGTTAAAGCTTTACTTTATTTTCAAGTCTATCTTTAGCCCTGTTTATAAATACTCAACTTAGAAATTGTAATAACATACATCATTATGTTGCTAAAGACAATGGAGAACTTAATCATTACGCAGTATTTAGCAGTTTGAAGTGAACCAAATTTTTTTGACATCTTTAGTTTCACAAATTAATGAATATGAAATACATTTCTCAGTATCATTTCTTCAGTGATCCTAAATCGATTTCATAGAATAGTAGGTTTGTATGCAACAAATCGATCTCGATAAGTAGAACAAACACGAGTAGCAAATCATACGACAATATCCCCAATCAATTAGCATACCTGACGCTTGAAACATTGCCAAAATTTATCCTGCTATTACATAATTGGCCATGAGATTGATTAATAGTTAGGAATTATAATTGTTTGCGCAATATCTCACTATTGTTTCTACGAACAGCTTAATTATTTATCTCTGGAAGTGGCTACATAATTGCGACAAAACTAGAAAAGTACCAATTAATAATCAAATTGTGTCCTTCTTCATTGCATCGTACACTAATCTAAATTCATTGCACGTCTAATTAACCGAAACTTAATTTAAATATGGACACCTCAAAATTTGACAGGACGAGATAGGTATGGTGCTTCAAGACAATGTGTTACTCTCATAAATATTAACAACTAATTAAAAAGCACAATGTAAAAGAGGAAACAATTAGTGATCTCCTCCTCTCCCATTATAATCTTATCCAATTATGATTCCTACCGGAACTGGAATGTGTTTAGACACCTCGAGTTATTTTTGACGAAATACGAGATAAGCATATTTTTTTTATTTTATTTTTCGCAGTATTAGGTTTGGGAAAATGAAATCTATTGTTTTTTCGGTAGATGGTTGTGATGATCGAAGTGTTCTAAAGTAGCGATTAAATAATTTCAGATTTATGCTTGTTGGAAAGGTTACATTTTGCACTAAAAGCATTCTTTTGCTGTTCTTGTTTGGTCCGCTCAGTTGAAGGTTACAACATGTTGAATACACAGTTTGAAGAATGGCAAAAATGCTAGCCAAGCTGCTGAAACTGTGAATGTCTCCAATTAACACAAAAACAACCGAATTGCCATCTGCAAAGCCTTGGACAAACGGAATGAAATCGATGTATTTCCTAAATGGATAGTGACTGGGGATGAGAAATGGATCACATGCGATAACATTGTGCAAAAACCATTGCGGTCAAAACGCCGTGAAGCAGCTCAAACAATGGCAAAACTAAGACTAACATCCAGGAAGGTTATACTGGACATTTGGTGAGGATCGAAAAAAATCATTTATTATGAGCTGGTTCCATACAGCCAAACACTAAATTCGAACCTGTACTGTCAACAACTGGACCTTTTGAGAAGCTAGCGATTGGCCAGAATGAGCTAGAATTGGTCAACACGTGTGCCAATGAATCTGGCACCAAGCAGAAAGTTGTCGAAATCGATTACTAAAGTTTTTGCCAATAAGAACCAATACTTTGATGAAAGACGCACTATGAAGCTATTTTCAAGATGGCAACAAATTATAAAACAAAAAGACAGGTTTGTGAGCAAATAACTTTTAAAAAGGCACTAATGCAATTTGGCCTTTTTATCGAAGATGTCAAATGTGTGTTATCCATTTCATCGATAAAAATACCCAGAGAGGATCCTATTTGAATAAGCCGCTCCATAATCTCTAATTAAAAACAAAAGTCTACAAGCTCATCAAACAAAGAATGCTCTTGAGCAAATTAAATAATTACACCGACGTCTGAGCCAATATACATACCATGTTGAAGCACAAATCTTCAAGTACTGCTGGATGAAGATAAGATGCACAACTTATTGTTAGTAGAAGTATGCAGCTGGCTCATATTGACAAGTTGTTCTCTCTTTAATGGAGATTGTAACAAAACTATTAGCTCTTCCTTGAGAAAGATCATAGCGAACATAAAGTTCCTACAATAGGGAGTGGCAAAGAACAAACAGGACTTAAGCTGCTCCAAAAAAATTAATAAGTCTAGATGGGCATTTACAGACTATGACCAAATGAGAGTTTGGACTAAACCCAATCGAGCTAAAATAAAGATTTAATTCGTACAAAAGAAGTGATCTTTTGTGGCCAATCAGAAAATCAGAACCTATAGGATTACAGGACAGAAAAACCACCAGACAAACCAATCTGTTCAGTATTCATGAGCAAGACAAGCTCCTACAACAAACCTAAGCAACACAAAATGGTAATTGTTGGCTGTAGTTGATTGTATAAACGCTGAAAGGGAAAGATCTGTATCTTATATTTTTGTTTAAAGGAAATCTGCTTTCCCACACATATTGCATGCACTATGCAATGCTCAGGAATTGAAAAATATGTAACATATCTAAAAGAGAGTTCCATAATAGATTTCTGCAAGAAATTGGTAGCACCAAACCCGTTAGTCTTATGTTTGATGGTTACTATAGTGGTTTATCAAAGAATTGAGTACATCAGCTAAAGCTTAGCCCATATCTTGCTGCTAACCAATACCTTCAGCAAAGCGCCCGCCTGCTAAACTGCTTGGCTAAGCATCTTCTCCTTCTGATTGATAAAAATTTGCTACATGCTTGTTCCAACCAAGACTAACGACCAGTAAGATTTTGCTGTGTATTTGATGGGACTGAAAAGGAATCATTTATTATGAATTGGTTCCATCTAGCCAAACACTAAATTCGGATTCAACTGGACGTTTCCATGCTTTGCAAAACTTCCTTAATGACAAGAAACTGTCATAAAGAGAAGATTGTGAAAATCGACTAAGTACTAAAGTTTTTGTCGATAAAGACCAAAACTTCCATGAAAGAAGCATTATGAAGCTGTTTTCAAAATTTGGCCGTTGCATCTAAGATGTCAAATCTATGCAATCCACTAGATCCAGCATTCTATTTGAAACTAAGTACAATGATTAACTAGAACATCATTTATAGACAGATAATCAATAAACCATTCCATAATCTCTAATTAGAAACAAGAGGCTACAACTTCAAGTTCAACAAATAAAGAACGCTCTTGAACAAATTAAATAATCGTAGAAGAGAGCTTCCAAGAAAATATCCACTACACATTAATTTGAATCCATACAATGTAATCTAGTGGAAACTCATTCAAAACGTACATAATAACCTCTTCGAGTTCATCGTTAAAATAATAAATTGCCTCCATAATCTATAATCTGGCCGAAGAAAACGCATTAATTATGTAATTATGCGACCGTGTACGTTCGACATATAACTTAAGTACACGCTCGTAGCGGTTCAAACGTAGCAAAATATTCGCATACATACACGTATGTACGACTTCAAGTCGATCTTGGACCATCAGGTAGACCGCGCATGGACTGGCTAGTCGTATACAACGTGTATGTGTGTGTATATGTATATACAAGGGCTATTTATTTATGCCGATCCTGGGAAAACGCACCGCAACATCCAGGGACCCATAAAACGTTTATGTTTATTGAATTACACTGTTAGTGCGATATTAAGCTTGCGTTCGTGTATACATGTTCGTATGTATGGTTATGTTGCTCGTGTGTAATATCTGTACAGTCAAATGTGAAAATATTCGTCTAAAAATTATTCTATTACGACATATTTCCGGTCGCCAGTTAGTTTGGCGTTTACAGTCTTTGATGTGCTTTTAATTATAAGTAGGTTTGGTTTGCCTTATCAGGTTGACTTCCCAGCATAATTCTTCCGGAAAAATCTACTCTTTGAGTAGCTACAATAATAATAATAACAATAATAATCATAATAATAATAATCATGGATAGAAAAAAAGACGTAGTAAAATGATTGTTTCCATCCACAAGAGAGGAATGGCCAGATGGAGGCAATGGGCATGGGAATTAAATGTGGCGGAATTCACTTTCGAGGAATTGAAAAGAGCCGCTGTAACTATGAAATGTGGACAAGCCGCCTTAGATGGACAGAATCCCTCCTAATGCTGCAAAACTGACAGTGGGCCACGTGCCCGGCCTGGTTCTGGCCGCTATGAACGGGCTTTTACGCACTCGGGAATTCCCCGAAGAATGACGAATTGCCCGACTTGTATTAATCCTCAAGGGACGAAAGTCCTCTGATAAGCGAGCTCCTTTAGGCCATTGTGTATGGTGAATACGCTGAGTTAATTGCTTAAGAAACAGACTACACAAAGAACTGGAAGAGACGGGAGGACTGCACGAATACCAATACGGCTTCCGAGAGAAAAAATCAACTATAGATGCACTGAAAACTGCTGGGGAGACCATCAGAGAGTATGACACCAGGTGGTGAACCCTAATAACAACAGTCGTTAAAAACGCATTTGCCACGGCAACCACAGATTAATAATCGAAGAACTACGAAAAAGGAAAATCCGTGAATACCTCCTCATTTAGTTTCGTGTTAGCTAAGACGTAGGAAAGTTGCGCTAGATAACGAAGAAATGCTAGAGTGGGGTTGAGGAGTTCCGCAAGGATCAGTTTCAGGACCAACACGGTCGAAATGAGAGCAGGCATATAAATAACAAATAAATGTCTTGAAGAGATCAACGCCTGGATGGAAGAGCATCAGTTGACGCTAGCGCCAGAAAAGACCGCTGGAAGAAGCTGTTGTAACACAAGGGGGGAAGAAATCGTAATTGTAGAAGTTTTATATTGAACGGAGTGAAGATATTACCAAAGAAGACAGTCAATCAACGAGAAGGGAAACTATGGACCGCATATCTGTGCAAAATTATTGCAAAAGGAGGCTGCAACTATAGGAAAATAAACTGATAGCCAGGCTAGTATCAGAGCAATTATGAACCCTATCAATAGATCGAAAATAGTTAGGGAATGTAAACGATCTTTTAATATTCTGGTGCAGGATAACAAGGTTTCCTTGGTTTGTGCGCCAGCACATGAGGATATTAAGGAGAATACAACAGCTGACGAACTAGCCAGGAGGGGCTCCGAGAGGCACTTCATAGGACCAGAACCTGCATGCGGTATAACTAAGAATTCCAATAAGAGGAAGATCTGTTCGTGGTTGGACAAAGAGCATGTTAAGAAATGCAGGACTGCAGGTCAATTCCATACTAAAGCGCTAATAGGGCATGGGGACGGTAAGTTCTCTGATAACTTACTTGGACGCAGTAAAAAGGAAATTAAGATTATTACTGGATTGATCAATGGAAAAGCATCTATACAACAGTAGAGTAATCGAACCGTGATGCAGGAGATTCAAAGTGCAGGAGTCAACGAGTCTACATGTAATCTGCTCATGTGAGGACCTGAAGGAACTCAGGCAGAAATATTTCGGAGAGGACTTACTTGAGCCCTCGAAGGTTCTCAAGCTTCCACTGGGCAAGAGTCTATAGAGAAGACTAGGATGCTCGAGTGGAAGTGAGAGATCTGATAGGGTTGGTAGAATAGCAATCTAGCTCAAGTTCCCGGTCAGTAAGGTGTTGCCAAAATTACCAGACTGATGCCAAACATTGGAGGTCCCAAAAGTAGTAAGAGAGCCAAATTAGCTAGTGTCACACAGAAGGTACTGTTATATAGAGCTCCGATATGGATCAAGGCACTGCAGAACGGAAGAAGTGCGCAGAACAACTTGCTAGAGCTCAGAGGAATATGCTACTGCGAGTAGCATCTGCGAACAGTTTCGGACTTGGCATCGCAAGTGATTACAGGATCTATACCCATAGGTCTTCTAGACCTTGAAAGAACTTACACCCACACGCATAAAGGAGAAGTAGGCAAACGTCGTTTAGACACCAGGCAAAACATCTTAAAAGACTGGCAGAAAAGATGGGAAAAAAACAGTAAAGGCGCAGTGGACTAGACGATTGATTATAAATATCTGAGAGTGGACGAACTGTAGCCATCGAGAAGTTAACTACTACCTGACACAGGTTCTCACTACTCACGGTACGGTTGCTATAGACACGATGCAGAACGGTTTGAAAAAGATGTGTCGAATGAGGGGAACAACAGACACGGCTGACCACACAATTTTTAAGTGTAGCAGATGGAGGAAGCCTGCGCAGGAGCTTGAAAGGGAGTCGAACAGAAACGACCCTGGAATATACACAATAGATATGCGTTGGCTGATGAAGATGCTCTTCATGTGGCTTGGACGGGGATGTATTGACAACTTGACAAACAAACAAGAAAGGCAAGGCCGTTCTAACAGTCCACTTGTCCGGTCTTTAGACCGGCTACGTCCGTCGTAAATAATAATAATAATAATAATGATTATAATAATAATATAAATTTTTTCTATTTCTTTTCAGCTTATCGGAAAGAAGAATTTGCGTAGTGATAATGCTATTAGAACCGCCACCCCATCTCCAGCTCCATGGCTTCCTATTGTCAAAAATATGATTGTTGCAGGCAAGTCAATGAACTGAAAAAACCTCCCATAAATCTTCATTTTCAAGGAAATTAACCCTAAAACGATTTTCAATTCTGTTTCAGATTTTGGCCAAATATTACCGCAATCGACTGTACATCCACGTTGGCTAGTCCGAAGCAATTAACACAGTGTACGATCCAACTGAATTCAGGAACGGGGCGTGCTCGTCGTTCCAACTGAGAGCAGTATAATCTTGAGAAGCTTAGGATCGACCTACGCTATATCTGTGCATAAAATCTGCACTTTATTGGCGCAGAAGTACGTCTCGCATTAGTTCTAAGACGGTCTCGACAGTTACGTACAATGTCCGTTCAGATACGAATAGCGTATTAATTAAACATGTTACGAGCGGTTGGCCGACCTGACTTGTGCCTCCATCGACTAATTGGTGTGGTCTATTAGGTGGTATTCGCGAACGATGGTGTTAGGAGATATCGAAACCGGTTGATATACGACCTCCAATTCCTTAGTGAGTACGCCACGAGAAATCTCGTAGTAAATATGCTGGGTGCACGTTACCTAAGTGGAAATACCGAGGCGTATGTAGATGGAAAATTTATTGCGTACTAAATCGATTTATAAATCCATATTTTACGAAAATTGTCGGTCGAATTTCATGCGTCATTTGTGCTAATTGTACAGCCTAACGGTGTGGTATGATGTAATTTATGCCGACTGATTGCCACCTAAGGTACTTGGCAAACAGTATATGGGAGATATATGGAAAATATATGGCTCATAGATCATGTATCACGTGTAAAATACCAAACTCTCACATATTTTAAGTAAGTTTACAGTTTGCGTAGATTTGCAGGAAATTGAGGAAATTGTGTGCATATCAATATAAAATACGTTTATATTTTAATTTGCACCATTAGAGCATATTTTTACAAAAGCATATTGAAGCATTACGTCATAGCTCTTGCGAAATTCCACCTGTGGCCACTTTCCAATTGTCAAACCCGGTACTACAGAATTTCTCGTGTATTTTTTTATATGCAATGTTATTAGATTTATTGCTAATAAATTGTTATACTCTGAACTTCTTTTATTTTAAGATTTAAGCATAATATTTTAAAAAGTATTTTGATGTTTGGCATTAAACTGACATCGAATGCATCATAGATATCTACCACTAATACGTGGTCTAAAGGCAAAAAATCTTGTGATATATTGTTGAAAATATTAACAAATCAGTTTGGTCATAGATCCGCACAAATTTTTAAAAAATCTGGGTAAACACCACATTTTTCTTTGAATATTTCAACAAATCCTCTTAGCAAGAACTGCTGCTACAAAAAGTCTAGGTACTTCAAAAAATTAAATGGGTTTTTGGAGTATTTGGAGCTAGGCAGTTGAATGGACGAAATGTAAGGGAACTTAATGTTGCTAGCTGGACAGGAAAACTTAAGATAATTTTATTATAGAACCATTTTTAAATTCCTCTCTATCATCCAGAAGCTTTATTCAAAATAAGCAAGGCTTTAAAAGCAAATTCATATACCTACATATATAGACAATAAGATTATAATGAGGCTCCAAATGTTCAAATTTTGAAGACCTGCAGCTTATGCACTTCAAGAGCTGAATACCTATTTGTTAGGCATCCTGGAAAATAGATTATTTCCAATGTTTGCAATGATTCTGCAGATGAATTAGCAATGTACAACCCAAGCCAAAAATATTGTGCATGGTGCACTTTGCCCAGAAATTTTGCATTATGAGAAAATTGTTTCACCTAGCAACTTATTTTGTTAACAGTGATGATACCCACAATTTATGCAAATTCTATTACCAACTCTATTTCTCTGAACAGATACAACTTAATTTTGTAACACTAGCATTTTGCGAACAATTTGGAGCCAGGAATTAAACTCCAGAAATAAACTCCCGAATAATAACCAAAAACTTTTATGATAGAATAAAGTGTAACCTGAAGAGTATCGGCTAGCAAATTGTTCTGCTAAAAAGGAGTGGTTACGTTTTCAAGGATTCCTCCCAATGATATAGTGATGAGGGGTGGTTTCTTGCTTTAATGCATGCATTGGATCTTTGGAACAGAGAAAGATAAGTCGAGGGTAGTGTGGGTCAAAAATTGATTCCGACGATAAATATTGCAAATGTGCAAAAGATGGATTCTATGAATAAAATTCCAATGGAAGAGTATCTGTACAAAAACCCAAAACGCAGTAAACTTGTAAACTTAAAATTGCAAACAGTAAAAGGAATAATGGCCATGGTTGAATTAACTAAATTTTGGGGCTACGAAAAACGAAGTCCTGAAATATCAATTGCAGATCATTTTCTAGTCATGCTAGGAAATACATAGATTACTTTCAATGTCTACAGACTTTTTGCTAATTTTTATAATGTCGGGAACTGCTCCAACAAGTAGGTTATTTGGGAACAGTGATGCAAAAATTTGTACAAACTCTATTACCAACTTTAATTCTGTCGACAGATACTTACATCATAACACTAGCATTTTACGAAGAATTCAGAGCTGTGAACTAAATTTTAGAAATAAAGTCACCAATATTTAAAGAGTCCAAAGAAAACGTTTACAACTCAATTAAGTCTGAGGAGTATTAAGTTATCGGATAGTACATTTTACTACTAAAGGAACAGGTACGCTTTAAAGGATTCCTCCGAAAACAAGAGGCCAAGAAGTGGGTAGTGAACATTTACGTGGGAGGAGATATATACACCATTTTAAAAGACACATTTTCTCGTACTGGAGAATAAAGATAAGATGCACAAATTAGTAGAAGTATGACAAGTTGGTCTTTCTTTAATAAAGACTGTAACAAAACTACTAGCGCCTCCCTGAGACAGGGACCGATCTGGACTATCAGTTAAATGAAATTTTCAAGAAATCTACGAAAATAAATACATTTTTTACGCAACCTATCAGGTCGTAGCGAAAATAAAGTTCCTGCATCAGGGGATGGCAAAGAACAAAAAGGACTTCCAGCTGCTCCAAAAATGAATTAATAAATATTGTCGAGCATTTGTAGATAATGGCCAAGTGAGATAACTGAGCCCAATCGCGATAAAATCTAAATTTGATTCGGACAAGACAAGTGATCTTTCATGGGCAATCAGGAAATCAACTTCTAGCACTCACCAAAAGAACAGAAACCAATCTGTTCAGTATTCATGAACAAGACAAGCTCTTCCAAAAAGGCCAAGCAAGACAAAATGGTCTTGTTAAAGGCAAATTATCACAAATACACCAACTGGTCCCATGAAAAAGAACACTAGCGTGCTTGCTTGTATAAATGCTGAAAGGAAATGAAAAATATGTAACAGTTCCATAGTAGATTTCTGCAAAAAATTGGCAGCACCAGACCAATTTATATTATTTTTGATAGGAATTATAGTAGTTTGTCCAAAAGAATGATTACTTCTGCTAAAAACTGTAAAGCTTTTTTTCAAAAAAATGTACGAGAAAGAACAAATCCTTCACGACTACCTATGAAGCCAGAGCGAAAATAAAGTTCCTGCAGCAAGGGGTGGCAAAGAATAAAAAGGACTTCCAGCTGCACACAAGTTATCTTTCATGGGCAATAAGGAAATCAACTTCTAGGACTCACCGAAAGAACAGAAACCAATCTGTTCAGTATTCATGAACAAGACACGGTTTTGCGACAAGCCCAAGCAAGACAAAATGGTGTTGTTAAAAGCAAATTATCATAAATACACCCACGGGACCGTGAAAAAGAACACTGGCGTGCTTGCTTATATAAATGCTGAAAGGACATGAAAAATATGTAACATATATAGAAGCTAGTTCCTTAGTAGATTTCTGCAAAAAAATGGCAGCATCAGACCAATTTATCTATTGTTTCATGAGCATTAAAGTAGTTTTTCCAAGAGAATGATTACTTCTCCTAAAAACTTTTTTCAAAAAATGTAGGAGAAAGCACAAATCCTTCACGACGACCTATGAGGTAGCAGCGAAAATAAAGTTCCCGCAGGAGGGCGTGGTGAAGAACAAAAAGGACTTCCAGCTGCCCAAAAAAAAACTTCTTCTACTTCTGCCAAAAAGCCATGACCTTACAATGTTAAATCTTTTTGCTAATAGCTTGCTTGTAACCAATTGATGTATTGAATGGCAATATGTACATGCCTATGGAATAATGTTCAGCAAAGCATACGTCTGCTAAACAGCTTGGTGAAGCACGATTCTTTCTTTCTGAATGATAAAATGTTGATTTCAAATGAAAGACATCTATGTATATACATGCTCCAAAAGTGAAACCTCTGCAGTGTGTAATGCAATTATTATTTTTGAAGTAGCAGTTGCGTTATCTGGCTCTATCATATTCCCAAAATTCTCATTGTATTTATTCATCAGTGCGAAACAATATTAATATTGATGTTGCTAGGTAAAATGATAACCACAAGCTTCAATTACAACTTTACATAGACATAGATTGTATTAATTTGTTTCAATAAATTTGGGTCATTGTTTAGTCAATCATGACAGGTTGCTGTTCGACTTCGCTTGTTGGGCCTAAATTTTATTATTATAGAGATGGATATTCTTGGAACGAAGTATTACTACAGAGATGACTCACAAATTTCAAGGAGATGTATAATTTCATCTCAAATCGACAGAGTACTGTTAATACTGAATGTCAACACACTCACAACGTAGTGTTTCCTTCGATTTTTCAATTTCCTTTTCCTAATTTTCACACTTTCACTCCTGAATAAAATCTAACAAATAATATTTGTAATATTTGTAATTCGCACTACTTTAAAGAGATTGAATACCTCAATAAATATGTCCACAGACTAATTTCGTGTATAGCTCCTAAAATATTAGGTATTAAAAGTATCGGGAACCTTTAAGAAACGTGGCAATTTCGTTGATTACATAACGAGATGTAAACGTTATAGAAAGATATTTTTGGCGCAATTTTTAAAAATCATAAACATTCTGCACGTTAGCGCTTCGTACGTCAAAGAATCTTAATAAATCATATCCTCCGTCTGCCGAGGAGTACTTCTACACCAACACAAGTAACCGCATACTTTATAAACACCGCTGAACGCCAAAAATCGTGTCAATAATAGTCCGAAGGAATGCAAGAAGGATGTTTTATGTTGACTGGGTGAGAGTACAGCTTGATGTATACCACACACGCCGTAGTCGTATCCTCATGAATAAAAGTTTGGATGTTGTACAACGTGACGGATTTAGAATATTTATACGACCAGGACATATCAGAACATATTTACGAGTGATATGATTTAAGAAACACGTTTAAGCTTGTGAGCATGGCAATGATAATACCTGCCGCTAGATTTGTCTCAAACAAAAAGAAAAGATGGTTGGAAATTTTAATAACCGGGCTTTACGATGGAGCCTTGGTGATGTGATGCCGGCCCAAATTAAAGGATCTTGAATGGTTTACGATTGCGCAAGAATAAAACAATTGGGATCGTAAAGATGTTAAGATGACACCCGCTAAATATAAAATTCGAAGAAAAATTTATAGCAAGTGCTTAATTTGTCACAATATGTACGATTTTTTTATATTTTAGCTGTCCAAGATTTTACGTAAGATAGAGTGCATAGATTGCATAATATAAAACATCTGAACGTCTTTTATTACAAAAAAATGCAGTCTGACTTTTCTATTTCTGAATGAGAACGGTTTGAAACTGTCACAAATCAAAATTTAGTTAAAAATTTGTCAGAATGGTTAAAGTTGTATCAAAAGCAATGCCCAGATTACCAAAATTGTTCTGACTACAAATTATTTTGAATATTTTGAGTCTACTGAAAAATAAGAAGCTGAATTTTCTGATTTAATGGTGATTTAATTTATCAAAAATACCTTTCACTGCAATGGGTTCTTCTATTGCTCCTTCTATCTTGGACCATTAGAGTTTACTTCCGAGACCTTGTGCTGTGTCGCCAAATCTCTCATATATGCTCAAAAAAATATGTATTTTGCCTGTGGATACTCTAAAATATAAAGCAACTACTCCTTCAAAAATGATAATTGCATTATCCACTGCGGTGGTTTCACTTTTGGAATAGGCAGCAGATAGATGGCTTCAATTTGAAATCAACTTCTTATCATTCAGAAAGAGAATCGTGCTTCACCAAACTGTTTAGCAAACGTACGATGTGGTGAACATTATTCCATAAGCATATTGTAGCATTTAACAAGGGATTGGTTACAAGCAAGATATGGGCAAAAAGGTTAAACAGTCTTTAGCAGAAGTAATCATTCTTTTTGAAAAACTACTATAATCCTGATCAAACATAAGAAGAATTGGTCTGGTGCTGCCAATTTTTTGCAGAAATCTATTATGGAACTGTTACATATTTTTCATTTCCTCATCATTTATACAAGCAAGCACGCTAATGTTCTTTTTTCACGGGGCCAGTTGGTGTATTTATGCTAATTTGCATTTAACTAGACCATTGCAACAGCTTATCTTGTTCATGAATACTGAACAGATTGGTTTCTGTTCTTTTGGTGAGTCCTAGAAGTTGATTCCCTGATTGCCCAAGAAAGATGACTTATCTTGTCCGAATCAAATTTTGATTTTATCTCGATTGGGTTCAGTTATCTCACTTGGCCATAATCTGCAAAAGCTCAGCAATATTTATTAATTTTTTTTTGGGGCAGCTAGAAGTCCTTTTTGTTCTTTGCCACCCCCTGATGCAGGAACTTTATTTCCGCTACGACCTGATAGGTCTCGCGAAGAATTTATTTATTTTCGTAGATTTCTTGAAAATTTCATTTAACTGATAGTCCAGATCGGTCCCATTCTCAGAGATGCGCTAGTAGTTTTGTTACAGTCTTCATTAAAGAAAGACCAACTTGTCATATTTCTCCTAATTTGTGCTATCTTATCTTTATCTTCCAACACCAGAAGATGTGTCTTTTAAAATGGTATATATGTCTCCTCCCACGTAAATGTTGACTACCCACTTCTTGGCCTCTTGTTTTGAGAGGAATCCTTTAAAGCGTATCCGTTCCTTTAGTACATAGTATAATGTACTATCCGATAACTTAATACTCTTCACATTTAATTGAGTTGTAAACGTTTTTTTGGACTGTATAATTATTGGTGACTTTATTTCTGAAATTTAGTTCCCAGCTCCAAATTCTTTGTGAAATGCTAGTGTTATGATTAAGTTGTAAGTATCTGTCGACATAAGGAAAGTAGGTAATGGGGTTTGTACAAATTTTTTCCATCACTGTTCCCAAAATAACCTGTTTGTTGGAGCAGTTTTCCCATAATATAAAATTTCTGGGCAAGGTGCGCCACTAACAATGTTTTAGGCTTTGGCTGTACATGACTAATTTGGTTAAAATTTATTAGCAAAAAGTCTGCAGACATTGAAAGTAATCTAGGTATTTCCTAAATTTCTTGAAAACAGTTTAACAGACTTTAGCAGAAGTAATCATTCTTTTTGAAAAACTACTATAATGCTCATCAAACATAAGACGAATTGATCTGGTGCTGACCATTGTTTACAGAAATCTATTATGGAACTAACTTCTATGTAACATATTTTTCAATTGCTTTCAGCATTTATACAAGCAAGCAAGTTAGTGTTTTTTTTCACTAGACCAGTTGGTGTATTTATGCTAATTTGCATTTAACAAGACCATTTTGTCTTTGGGGTTGTCGCAAAAGCTTGTTTTGTTCATGAATACTGAACACATTAGTTTCTGTTCTTTTGGTGAATCCTAGAAGTTGATTACCTGATTGCCCATGAAAGATGACTTGTCTTGTCCGAATAAAATCTTGATTTTATCTCGATTGGGCTCACTCTTCTCACTTTCCATAATCTGCAAATGCTTTGGAATGATATTCAGAAATTTGACCATTATGATATAGTAATGTTTCCTCCATTAATGCACCAATTAGATTTTTGGAACAGAGAAAGATAAGTCGGGGGTATTGTGGGTAACGATAAATTTTTCAAATGTTCAGCAGATTGATTTTCTGACTGAAATTCCAATGGCAGGATACCTGTATAAAAACCCAAATGCAGTAAACTTGCAAACTTGGAATTGCAAAAAAAGTAAAAGGAAGCGATGGCCGTAGTTGAATTAGGTAACTCAATTTTGGGGTTACGAAACAGAAAGTCGTAGAATATCAATTGCAGATCATTTTCTAGTCATGTTAGGAAATAGATTACTTACAATGTTTGCACATTTTTTCCTAAAAAATTTTAACCAAATTACTCATGTACAACCCAACCCAAAAGTATTGTGAGTGGTGCAGTCTGCCCAGAAATGTGACATTATTGAAAAATTGCTCCATCAAGCAGGTTATCCTAAGACCAGTGACGGAACAATTTGTACAAATCCTATTACCAACTTTATTTCTGTGGAGAAATAAGCTATTAGATACTACATTACACTGCTAAGGGAACGGCTACGCTTCAAAGAATTCCACACAAAACAAGATGCCAAGAAGTGGGTAGTCAATGTCTAGGTCAAAGCAAATATTTTCAACATCATTTGGAAAGACAAATCCTCAGATGGAGGATAGTGAAGATGTACAATTAGATATTGTTACACAAAAGCTATAAATTGTCTCCTGATCACTTATTCTTTTCTATCCAGTTATTGGAACAATCGACTTGTAGGAACAGAACAATTTGAAAAACCAGAAAAGAGGTATTTCTTCTGTAGTTTCCAGTGATTCAGAAAACATAATCATCACTAAATGAATGGATCGCCAGATATGATGCTTGAACCTGCGGAGGACTCGAGCTGCAGGACTCTACGAAAAGTTGGTCCGAAACCAGTGAAACCACCATTAATTGGCCTTTCTCAGTAAAACATTACAACAGGGATATAGGGGATGTTGACTTATGACATCAAATTGATACTGCATCCTTTGAGAAGACAGAACAAGCTCTATAAATGCTTAATATATGTGGAAAAAGGAAGTTTAGAAAAGCCATCAGTTGGTTCACTTACGATATTTCTGCAAAAAGAATTGGGATAATAAAATTTCAAGAAAAAATTGGAAAATATCAGCCCTGCAGCGTTAATATTTAGAACCTCAAAAAATTGACCTTGACCATAATAATTGGACTAAATTAAAGCAAGAGTTCCTACAGATTTTTGTGCCAAAGTGGTTTAAAAATAAACCACTGAGATAACACAGTCATAAATTAATTAATACATTTACAATAGAATTCTAATAATATCTATGACACATTTCGAATAAACAACTTCGGCAAGCCTTAAAATATTATGTCTGTAGCAGAAGACGGACATTTTATTTTAATTACAACAAATATCAAACTGCTGAAATACATAATACTTAAATACCAAATATATATATATATATATTCTGTTGGCATATTTCGCAACAGGACGGATAACTCCTTATAATATTTATATTTAATAAGATCAACATGTCATAACGTAAATTAAAAATTGTATATAAACAAAAAATTCTGACCTACATTTTATCACGTTCTTCAAATTTCAATCATCAAACCATCATTGCGTGCGTTATATAAAAACCAGGAAGTGCTCCAGTAACTCCAATTAACATATGCGTTTACAAAGAAATTTATCTGGAAAATGAAAAATATCCAAATAAATCATTGAGACGAGATTATGTCCGCAAAATTTTAAAATTGATTCCTCAAACTTACGAAATAGTCGAATAGGCAACCAAACTAGCACTTGGCAACTTTTGCAGAACGAGGCATTAAGATTAGAATAATATTAATTGGTTTTCTTCTGTAGTCACATTTTAAACTCTTAAGTGTGTGTTTTAAAATTAAAATTAGATATAGGCATCGACCCAATATAATTTATCGATTGCAAAATTCACAATTTTACAATTAGTGTGACATAAATTTTATTTCGAAACGCAGCTACAATAAATATGCATTATTTTATCGAATTTAAATTGGTAAACAATCGTAAAATTTGGTTTTTTATGATTCGATAAATATTCATTCCTGGATAGATGTGTTAAAGGATTTATTTTTCTTGGGCGAGGAATGCAAATTTAAGCATTCCGTGCAACTGTTCTTCTGAACTAGCGTTTAATTTTGAATTATCAATTTAATGACAAACATGCTGTTGGATTATCTTTAAATTGCGATTTATTGTATCAATGAACCTTTTGAAGCGAGTCATTTTTTACATTTTGTTAATTCTGCAAAAAGTGGTCACCAAATCCTCGCTAAGTTGATTTAGTTGATTGTTAAAATTCTACGCAATTGAGACCTATTTTCACAATTTCTGTAGATTTTCTGTACTACCTCACCATTCCCAAAATTGTACTAGCACGATTGGTTGTATTATCTCTAAGTTTCAACTGAAAATGAGGAACGGTTTTTTTGAAAAATGTTCCACAGCTACATGCAAAGACCACTCTGATGAGAATAAATGAAGAATATAGGAATTACAACACTTCTGGAATTTGAGGAATGTCTCGTTGGAACCACTTCCATTGAAGTCTTGTGTCTTGTGACAGTTTGAAAAAATAATTTATGAAGTAAGTATATTATATCTACATTTTGGACAAATCAGATCCTTCCATTCTTCAGGAATAACAGATGCTTAGTATTTTGGCAGAATAGGGAAAACATCAAATACAATTTTTGTTAAGTGGTGGAAGCAACACAGTGGTCCCCAGGCTCCACCACATAGTAGCACTTCTAAAACGGAAAAGTTTGTGGTTTGAGAAGTACCTAACGCATGTCTTGATAGCTTGTTTGATGTTTTCAAATTGCATTACAGCAATTCAAAACTCTTCGTGAAAGCTTTCCTTTTATCACATAATTGGTTACCTACATAAACGTAACCAAAAAGATCACACTACCTATTCGGAAAATCTAGAAGTAATTAGTAGCCCCATGCGTGGGTTTTGTGCTAAAGCAATATGAAGACTTGCGAGGTCAGTTTTTCAAATATTGATAACTTAAATGAATTGATTGTAAATCAAGAGATTGCAAACGACCTACCTACATTTAAGTGCTAGCAGATATGTAGGAATAGACGATGCTTAATCTTCCACCAACGTATTAATTATCGCAATCGAAGTCCCCCATTACACCAACTTCATACATGAGCCAACAAAAAAAATCACGTAGGTACCTACTTATGTAGATACTTCCAAAAAGAGAATCTCTAAATGCCTGAAAAGATTTCGAAGAAATTAAGAAAGAGGTAACTATTTATACAATGAGAAAGCTGCAGAGAATAAAACCAATCAAGGCAGACAAAAAATTCTTTTTGGAAACGTCCATCAACAGAGGTGATTGAAGGAAATGAGGACGAGTGGTTTTGGTTTTGTTTGCAACAACATGAACAATGTATAATGATACAACATTGGAAAAAATAAGTTGTTTTATTGTCTTTTATCATAATATTTGTTACCTATAGGTAGGTACACTCACCTGAAAGAAGTTGTAGAACGATTTACATCTAATCGCTATGTAAATCGTTCTACAACTTCTTTCAGGTGTGTGTACCTACCCATAAAAGCTAATGTGTATCTAAAAAAAATCAAGTCAATTTTTATATCTATATGTAGGTATCTATACCTATTCATAACATTCCTATTGCAATTTGAGCATTTATTTGATGACGAGGTAGGTACTATTTGGGAATAGAGCACTGGATCCAAATCACACCACCAACAGGTTCTCAGAAAACGAATCATACTTTTAAAAAGTTGCACCTTCTATTTTACGTTAAAGCTAATTAAGAAAGCCTTAATCTATTAATGTCAATACCAATGGTGCCATTGTTGCAATGCTATCAGATTTTGAAAGCTAACTTGTGCAGTATAATCTCCATCAACTAATGATTTGCGTCTGCTATGAATGGTCTCCAATAAATAAAGTCACCTTGATTAGGAAATAACTATACTGCTAATGTTCGTTTTGGCATTTATTGAATTGTGAAGCTAACTTTGTTAAAGTTGTATGATGAGTTGACATTTCCTCAAACAAGCCTGATATTTGGATATAAAATGAATCCTAATCTAGAATAATTATTCATAAAATGAATTACTTAAGTACTAAATTATTCGATTCTTTCTTTTACCAGGAAAACAAGCCACAATAAGCTTCCATGATGGAGAATATTGATCATAGAATTATTCGCAGATGGAAATTGTGGTAGCCCAAAACCAATAGCATTTAACCAAGAAAGAAGCACAAGATGTTCCAATAACCTGAAAGGGATTAAAGATCACGTTGAGCCGAGAAAATGATTTCTCGTATTTTTCAATGCTGTACCTACCTACTAACCGACATCTAAATTTGCTAAAAACAAAAATTTGCAAGACGGCAAACTGAAGATACCTAAAGAGAGTTGGAAGATGAAAGAAGATAATTTGACAAGAAGTCCTCTTTCTCTAATTACCGAATTTTGGGACGACACCCTCTCAAAAATTTTAACCACCTAGTTTTTTTTTTTTTAGAATTAAATCTTTCTAAATAGGCCAATAACAAACTCAGCATCCTCCCAAATTTTGTGGCACCAATATTTTAATGTATATCCAATCTTACAATATCTATAGGTACCTATCTACTTTTCAAAAAAAAAATACCTAACATAGGTAAATTAATTGCCTAATTTCTCAAAATAAATCCAATTTTTCCAAATAAATTACATTAATTCCGAAAACAAACAAAACCAACTAAATCTACGAAAAAAAAAATCAACCTGATCTAACGCTTATACAGTTCCCAGATAAGATAAAGTCGTATTACCCGTAGAATTTATATTCCAACGCAGTTTAGACCCTTAGAGACGTCTCGTTAAAACTTTCATCCTGAAGGAGGTACTTCATTAAACTGCCGACAAGAAGGGTGACGTTGAATTCAAACTTAGACTATTTCCTCATCCTGATGAAGAAAGTAGATGTGACCCACACAACGAGAAAATCCAGGAGGAATAAAAGCTATAGTTTTATTCAATAAATACGACGCGATTTTATCAATTTACAAAAATTCCAACACATGTAGTCTTGCATAAACATTTAAATAAAATAGGTATACAGGATATGTAGGTAGCTGAAATTCCTGAACTCGACATAGTTTTTTTTGCTAAGATTTAAATCATGTCGAGTTTGTTTGTAGCAAACGCCATCTATCGCGTCAGTCATCAAGTCAGGTATATCCAGGTGTTACAGATAACATCTTATGCGCGTGTCGGTGTTGTAACGGATTTTTTTTTGGCAAGTGGAGGTAGGTATGTAGGTATACAAGGAGTAGGAATTTCTGTTTACTAAGTGATGACTTGTATAGAATTAATTAAAAAAAAAGTGAAAGTACCTACCTAGTTGTGCTACAATTTAATTTGATTCATAGGTAGGTACCTACTTAAACGAAATGGGTTCAGTTTTGTTTTAATACTTAAACGAATCAGATAAAAAACTACGCACGTCTCACATACCTAATTGAACTGCAATTTGAAGACCAAAATTATAATACATATAGGTAGGTAGGTACAATAACATCCACTCTAAAAGTTTTGTAACATAGGTATTATAAATACGTTACAAAACTTTATCGGATGCAGACAACCCTGAATCTTGCACTTTATAACGAAACTATAACATATAACGAAACAGAAACTACATAATCTTTAAAGTTATATAGACGCAATTTAAGAATAGCGCTAAATTCCCAAGTTAATGTCGCTATAAAAAAACCTAGAGGCGCTTCTCTTTTGTAAACACTTAATTTTATCAACATTATACGCTGAGCTTCGGTAAAAGCATCAATAAATTACGACAGCGAAAGCTTACGCTACAGATTCGAACAACTAATAGTATCTAACAATCTAAAAATAGGCCTGGCATATAATGTAATGGCTGCACTCTGATAGATTTAATATAAAATAAATTTTTTCGACTTCAAATAAATATCAAAAAGAACATCTTGTAATATCTAAGGTAATAACAATAAACAAATAAAATTGCATCAAAGCTTAGTCCCGAACATGTTGTGATAAATTCGCGGAATATTACGACCACAATGAAAGATGTTACCTAATGTCAAAATTAATTTGGCGTGACCTTATCAGAGTTATTTTCAAACTAAACGCCTATTACAGAATTATATTAATCCTGATCACGTTAGCTTAAATACCAACATTTATCTCCTCCTCGATATCGAAAGTAACCACAAAAAAATTCAATCGATTACGATTGAAACGTCAGAAAAACATCACCTAGTTGTTTCAAATTTATCCCGCCATGATCGGGAAAACTACGGCCATCTAGCGGGATAAGCGGGAACTTCTAGGTCTAAACGAGGCATTATGGCAGTCGCGCTACGCTCGCCGGGATTGGTGAACCGTTTGGCGGCCATCATGAGAGCTAGACGTTTTACATAATTTACGGAGGGCATAGCACGGCCCTTTATCACAAAGGAAGCCAATCCGGGTACACGGAGGTTTGCCCGGAGTCGCAGCCATAGCAAATAGGGCGTCACTACTATCAGTTATCCGCATTGACAGGTTGAAAGTTGGACGGCGCAGACCTGCTCCTGCAGCTAAAATGGAGAGATGTTACGTGATAAAATGGTTGTGGGAGAAATTTTTGTATAAATTGCAAAATTAAAAAAAAGTATTTTTTTTAATTTGTAAACTTAGATAATCAGATAAGTTTCGCTGCGCTATTATAAAAAATAAATGAGATAATTGATATAAAACAATAGATGACTAATAAGTATTCGTAAAACAAACAAATCGAGACAAGGTCGTCGTTTATGACCTTCTTCCGCAAAGTTCATTGATAAATACAAATCAGGTGTTTGTAACGATTTGTATGCTATATAGTCGTGTAGGTATAGTAAGTAGTATTTCATTCATGGTTGTTGACGCGTCAAGGGGGAAATGTAAGATTGATTGTATAAGAGATCTGTAGTAGTCGTTTTCAAAGTACCTCATAAACGGTTACTTTTATGTGTCGTAAAATTTTAAGAGTCAATGAAAACGCAGGACGAGAGACAAGCAAAAGATCTTCTCTCAGTTCACTCGCACCATACACACATATACACAAGTCTAACAGTAACAGGTTGTTGATAACAAACATGCGTAGACACACATGTAAATGTCGAAAATTATTACGTTTAAAATTAACGAAGATATTTTACGAAGGTACCTACCTACCTATATCTAGGTAATATCTATCTAATACCTACGTTATGTTTTCCTGTAAGTTTTTAGTAGGTATAAAAGTGCAAGTTTCCTTTAGATTGTAAGTTGGTAGGTATGAGATAGGGTGGTGGATGCAACATATAGGTATATTTTGTTTGAATTTAATTTATTGGAAATCTTAGATAACCTATAGGTACTTAGGCTACCTACTTATATTGTGTATAGGTAGGTACTACCTATGTGTGTACCTACAGGTTACCTAAAATCTCCAATAAATTAAATTCAAACAAAATTTATCTTGCATCCACCACCCTATCTCATACCTACGTACAATCTAAAGATACTTACATAGGTAGGTACCTACATCTCTAGGTAGTACCCATAAGGACGTGGAAATTTTTATTTTTATAACTTCTCTAATTTTATTAGGTGCTTACCTAACTATGGCACAATTTAGCATTACAGAAAGAAGACGCACCTGAGGTTGAGGACATGTTGTTACTAACTGTGACAGTGACAGGTAGGTAGGTACCTACTCAGCTGAAAATTACAAATTTTCACACAATTTAAATGGTCTCAATGCAGATAATACCTATGTAGGCATAGGTAGGTATTTTACAAATAGCCTACTTATAGCTTTATTTAGGTAAAAGAAAAATGCCTTATTTGAGGTCTTTAATTTAGTCAAGAGTACCTAGGTAAATTAAAAATTTTGTTCGTAAGTTAAGTTTAAGTAAAATGTGCCCACCACCCCATGGTTTGTTGAGCTTTAATTAGGATAGGTAACCTACATAGGTACCTATACCTACCTATTAGAGATAGATAGCTTTCTATAAAATATCTAGGTATACCTACCTGCCTACTAAAAACGATAATAAAACGTTGGAGAGCTATGAAAAACACGAGAACATAGGTTGAACGGGGTTCTGGTAGCTTTTTGAAAAAAACTAAGGGGATAAAGTTGATCACGTATACAAAAAAATTAGGAAAGCAAAGTTCTGTGCCAATAAAATTTGTAATCCGTAAAATGGTAGTGTTACTCTGAAGACCTACCTACCTACTTACGTAGGTATATAGGTACCTAATCATTTTTGTGAAGAAATTCTGATATCAACGGCGGCAAAGTGAAAAAGGCATATCTACCTATCTAAAGCCAAAGAGATTGGCAAGAAAAGTGTGTCCAAGTAGTTTGTTTGTTTAGACAACCTTTTACCTACTTCCTTTTTTTCTTAATAGGTAGATACTCATGATGATTCCAACTGACTACTAGATTCAAACGTATTTTTTCAGATCAGAGGATCAAAAATTTACTAACCATAAGTTTGTGAATGAAAGATAGCATTACTACAGGTTACTTACAGTTTGGCAAAGTTCAACTGAAACAGCGCAGTACCACAAGCGGGGTGGGCCACGCCGGGATCAATTCGGGTAATTAGGCAACGAAGAAATGAAATGCAATCACCATAAGACCCCTGTCGTCTTGAAGAGCACGTCATCATGCAGTACTCTATGATTTGCACGTTCGATGATCCATAATTTAAGACTAAAACTATACCTAGAAAGGCAGGTTTACACTCATTGAGGTAGGCTGAAGGTAGTATGCCAGTTCGTTGGTAACAATGCGCAACCAAACTTGAAAAAGTCGACTGTTTTCAGAAAGGAACCTGTGAGCATTGCCTATTGCTCCGAGCAAGATCTACAATTTACGACAAAAAACAATATTAATGAAAAAGACCTTGGCTGTCATTCAACAGTGTCGTATAGTTCTCAGCAAACAATAAAATCTGAAATTTCAAAGTAATTAGTGAAAGTGTACCTACCTACTACAAAAGGTAAAAGAACTGCTTTTCTTAACGGGCCCAAGTTGTAGTTACCAAAAGCAAATCATAAAACTAGTAATATTTGTGAATCTCTTAATTACAAATTGCTAAGATACAGTTTGGCAAAGTTCAACTGAAACAGCGCAGTAGCACAAGTGGGCTGGGTCACGTCGGTGTCAATTCGAGTAATTAGGCAACGAAGAAATGGAATGCAATCACCATAAGACCCCTGCCGTCTTGAAGAGCACCTCATCATGCAGTACTCTGTGATTTGCACGTTCGATGATGTGGGCGTGGCGAATAATAGTAGGTAGGTATATAGTAGCACGAGACCCACACACACGTATAGTAATAGTGCCAGTCAAAATGTCTGGAACATCGTGTCAACCGCGCCAACCAAGGTACTACATATAAATAAAATACTGGCACTTTACTTTTGGCTGGTAAGTAGTATGACGAGGTCATCGAGTTCGCTCCGCCTTCGTGCGCCGTGATGACTCACTGTTTCAGTTGAACTTTGCCAAGCTGTAAGTAGATACTTACACACTACACATCTACTTAGAGTTATTGCCAGAGCCAGGATATCAATTGAGCAGTACCTATGTACCTATGTGTAGGTACCTAAGTATACCTATTCTAAGATATTTCTTGAATTTTTGGTCTGGAAATCACCAGGAAAAGTGTTAGGTAGGTACTTACCTAATACTGTTAGAGAGTCGGATTCTCAATACGGGCAATCTTTTCCCTGAAATGCTATACCTAAGGTTAGGATATAGGTATATCTACCTATATTTACCTATCTATTCGTTATTTTCTTGTACCACAATAATCAGAAACCAAACAAAAAAAGATGACAAAACGTAGAAAAAGATTCACTTCATGAGAAATTTCTGAAGGCTCTTTAATACCTCATCATTTGTGCCTTATTTAGGTATCAATGCAGTGGGTATTACATTCTAAAGGGTACCCAATATTTCTTCGGAAGACTGGATTACAAATGGCAACAAATAGAATAGGTAAGTAAGTAGGTAGTACCTAAGTATTAAAAAATGTTTCTCAGAAAAATTGAAAAACTTACTTTTTAGTTTTATACGAAAACTACAAACACTAGGAAACATGAAATAAAAAGTAGGTACTAGGTATACGGCACGTGCTAAAAATTCACAGGTCCTCCGAACAGTTTCGAGAAAGGGGTTGACTAATGAATCCAATGTACGTAATGTTAAAGATGGATCCATATTGGCTGGAAATAGCTACCTACCTACCTACATCAAACGATTCAGGAATTACACAGATTCTGATATTTTCCACAAATATTACCTAAGTACCTAGGTATGCAAAATATATCTACCTACCTATGTTTAATTTAAAGATTAGGTAAGTAGTGTAGACCATTCACATTCCCAACTGCGTATCAAGTTAGCTCTAACTATAACTGTGAAGTTGAGGTAGGTACTTAAAGAATTTATTGGCAAGAACAAATTCTGCAGATAGGTAGGTATAGGGCACAAAAAATTGTGCATATAAAACCAAAAGCCTTAAAATTATCATTGCGTTTAACAATCCACCATCATACCAATATACCTACTAGGTACTACGGGTTAAGCCTCCTATCCGATAAGGAGAAAGCTTTGACAACTTGTTTTGGGTGGCTTAGGTAGGTACATTGTAGATATCAACAAAATTATTGAGGTAGGTAGATACCTACTAAAAATCTCACTACCCTGACAAATCCATTTATTGAAGTGTACCTAGGTGCAATAAAGAAAAATGTTTTTGATCGTAGGTAACTCTATTCTGTACCTATCACTCTCATGTGATGGATGCAGATCGGAACTAAACTCAACTTGCTACCTGTGCACACAATTAAATATGGAAAACATGGAAATATCGATAGCTAGATTTGATTTGGAGCTGCATGGAAAAAAATCTATAAATCTGTTGAAAACAATGATCACACAAAGTAAAAACCACCGGCTTTATTATTGGCGGTTTAAAGAACCATCTTCACAGGCGACTTCCAGCAACAACTAATTGTAAGAAGTAAAACATAGGTACAGTTTGAGTAGATATATAGGTTCAAACCAAAGCGAAGAATCGCTTGCTATCTGCATTAATTCATTGATGAAAGGTTGTCATAAGTGCACAAAAGCCAAAGTTAATAAGGAATTCATGTTGTATCTTCCATGGTACCTATGCATGAAACGTCGAATAACCCTATAAAAAATTCAAACAGTACCTACTATGTTTAAGCAATTTTTCAAACCAAATAAAGGACAAGCTCTTTGGCAATGTGGGCTTTGCTA
>SMLS01066933.1:0-46401 GCA_004785975.1 Popillia japonica
AGTATCCAAAGTATCGTCGATCCGAGGTAGGGGATAACTGTCTTTCTTCGTCACATTATTCAGGAGTCGATAATCTACGCAAAATCTAGTGGTACCATCCTTCTTCTTAACCAACACCACTGGAGAAGCCCACGGACTCTTCGATGGTTCTATCACGCCATCCCGTTCCATATCTCGGATAATTTGTTCGGCTTCGTCTCGCTTAGCCAGTGGCAACCTTCTAGCTGCTTGACGAATCGGCCTCGCATCTCCGGTGTCTATTCGATGTCGTACCACGTTAGTTCTTCCCTTGGAACCGTCTTCAGTTTCAAAAACATCTTGATAGCGACCAATCAAGGTTCTCGCTGCGCGACGTTGATCAGCCGTCAGACTCTCACAGGTCATATTGATCATGTTGTTCAATAGCTTGGAGGGTTGACCGGATGTCGTCGTAAGGGTACATGCTTTTTGGACAATCGATGATATACAGGAGCAACTTCCCAAGATGGCTCCTTTCTTAATCTTCACTGGGTAGTCATTAAGATTCATCAATCGGACAGGAACATTCTCTTTGGTCTGGATTATCGTTTTGGCAAACAGAATCCCTTGAGGTAGACTATTGTTCGGGTCTGGTTCTAACATCACAATTTGGTTTTCTGGTACCCTCTCATATAGAGTGGCCGAAGCAATCACCTGCCTACGCCCCTCAATCATTATGTCACTGGCCAGAATCACACGAGTGACCATATCTCTGGAGCGATTTAGAACAATGTCCTCACCATTCACTCTAAGTATTCCTCCGTGAAGGTCCAATTTGAAACCAAACTCGGCCATTATGTCCATTCCAAGAATTACGTCCTGTTCAATGTTCGCCACCAGTACGCGATAACTGAAGCTCGTATCACCCATGCGAAAGTCGGCAATCGTCTCCCCGAGTACGTTGACTGCCTCCCCTGTAGCCGTACGCAATGCACATCTGGTTGGCAAAATTGTCTTCTTTGCTTCAAGAATCTCTGGGCGAACGATTGTCATTGTTGCACCAGTATCTAGCAACATATCTCGAGGCTGGGCGTTTACAAAGCCAGTCACAAAAAGACTATTGGTGTGGCTTTTCAAGGTTGCGACAATTACAGACGCGTCAGTGCTGTCAGCAACATGGGTGAACGACTGCCCCTTCGCGTCAATCCTTTTTAGTTTCCCGCCTGCCTTTCGTAACTGAGGACAATTGTTCCTCAAATGTCCAACTTTCCCACAATTCCGGCAACTATTTCTTGACTTCATCGCTTCAAGTACTTTCCCGACAATCTCCTCAACGGGATATGTCTGTTTCTCCTCCGTGCAGTTCTCTACTGTTCGTACTCGGGCCTGGCTTCGTATGGATTGCTTGACCGCTTCGAACTCAAGCGCTTGCGACAAAGCTTCCTTCAATGTTCTTGGGCGTGCCAACTTCACCGCTTGCTGTGTTTCGATATCTCGGAGCCCATCGAGGAATTTGTCGATGGCCAAGCTTTCTCTGACTTCGTCAGGGACTGTGGGATACGCCCATCTGGTTAAACGGAATACCTCTGCTTGATATTCTTGTAAGCTTTCGGTGGACTTTTGTAAGCGATTTTTCAATTGTGATCGGTATACTTGTTCCATGTGGTTGCGGCCGAAACGCATTTCTAACTGTTTCACAAGTTCTCCGTAGTTCTGTCGCTCCACTAGAGGTATCGCTTGAAGTACCCCCAAAGCATCGCCACGTAGCGTCAGTGATAGGTTACCTGCTTTGGTGGTTTCATTCCAGGCATTTATCATGGCAGCTGTTTCAAAAAGCGTCATATGTTCTACTAGCGGTGTTTTTCCGTCGAAAGTTGGTAATTTACTTTGTCCATGAACCACTGGGGTCGCTTGGATTACTTCTTGTTTAATTACTTCTTGTGCTTGCAGCTGGGACAAGTTGTCAATGTCCACCAAATTTTCTTGCCGTAATTTTATTTCCATACGCTGGATACGCTCTTCCAGCTCTTTTCTGGAATTTTCCATTGTCTCTGATAACTTCTCTTCTAATATTCTAGAACTTTCTTCTACCCTCTGCTCTAAGCTTCTAGAAATTGTCCACGAGTTTTCTGACAGTTTTTCCTCCATTGTTCGAGAAGTTTCTTCTAACCTCTGTTCTAGGCTTCTGGAATTTTCTTCTAACCTCTGCTCTAGGTTTGCAGAATTTTCTTCTAATCTCTTTTCTAGAGATTTAGAATTTTCTTCTAGCCTCTGTTCTAGGCTTCTAGAATTTTCTTCTAATGTCTGCAGGGTTCTTGAATTTTCTTCCATTGTTCGAGAATTTTCTTCTAACCTCTTTTCGAGGCTTCTAGCATTTTCTTCCATTGTTCGAGAATTTCCTTCTAACATTCCTTTCAGTTCGGTAATACCACCATCCACCTCGAAAACGTGGTTGTCTGGATCGTCACCGTTCTCTATCATCACTTTCCGGAGCCGTTCTACAAGGTCTTTTTTCTTTCCGTTCGTATCTTCATCTCTTTCTTCAAGTTCCCTCTTGAGATCTACCACTTTCAGATCTTTCAGTCTCATTGCCATTTTTATTTATTTTATTACGAAAAATTATCGCCAAACCCCACACCTGACACCAATTGTTACGTTTTAGGGTTTTTAAATAATCTTCAGGCGATAATAATTTCACAGAAGTATTTATTTAAACTAATTTAACACTTAAGAATTACTTGGTTACGTAGAACACTAATTAAACTATTTATTTCAACTAACACAAATTTATATGCACGTTTCGTATTTATATTCACAGCGTCCGTTCTAATTACGCGCTAGTTTAAGACTGTCCCGCATACGAGATTGTCACCCTTATATACATAAAATATAGCTTCTAGAATTCTCTACACTAAACTAGACTGTTCTAGAACGCCCTCTCTAGAATGTCTCCAGAAAACACGCGAACCATCCATATATCATAATTACAGTGCACTGCATAATCCATTTTAAACGGCTTTGTCGATAGATGGCGCCATTCGTAACAGTATTTTTATCGGGTAACATCGATCAACAAACATTATTCTAGATTAGTAGCACGTGAAACTAAAATTGTTTGCAACTGCTATTATATCTTCTGTGTTATTCGATTAACATTTACCAATAAAACTGACAGTTTAATGCATGGAAAGTAAAAAATCGGAATTTATGAACGTGTACGTCAACGCATATTTTTTTATTATTTCGGTAAACCTGTGTCATCTGCGCGTTAGGTATCCGCTTCAGGATCCAATTTTTACAGGCTTCTACATTTCATGCGTGCATTAATTTGGGCGAACAATTACAACCCGGTAATCTCGCCACTCTAGAATGATAGACTGCTGTTTTTTTTTCGCCTGCGTTTTAACAGGGTATACATGAGAGTACATTTGTCAGTTTCTCCTTTATATCCTCTCCTACTGTAAAAACTTCTCCTCTAATGATTTATCGTTTGGGCAGAAGTGGCGCTGGTACTGCTAACAGAACTAGCACGACACCTGGCGGTAACTTTCCGCCGACGCGGTGATTCCCCGGAGTTAAGTTAAAACTATAGATAAACGAACCGGATCCCTTTTGTTGATTTAAATTGGCTATATATGTGTAAAGTTTCGACGAGGTTGGCTTTGTTCTAACTTATGAACCGACTGTTTTAGTTCGAGTTAGAAGTCCTTTTGGATTCTCTTTTATGGGAATATAAACTTATAGTCTGCCGCTATTAAAGTTGTTTTGTGAGCAATTAAAACAAAAGAATATAATTACTAAATCGGTGTCGAATACAACGTACAGTAAAGACATCAAATAAATCTGATGTAGTTGCCTTTAGAAATAGTTCTTTACGAACATTGTAACGTAGATTCAATTATAGACAACGAATATAAAAATAATAAAAGGAATAAATTTAGCTCTGCTGGAAAAGAATTCTTTTGTTTTGCGTTTCCCTTTTTCTATGTATTCTAGATGCTTTTATTATTTTTTCTTTGTGCACTCTAATGGGTAAGTGCACTAGTCGTTTTCTTTTTTATTGCCGTGGAAACTACATACATATACGCCCTTAGTTGTTTATTCATATGGACAAAGGCGTTTTTTGTATGAAGTTCTGCAATACAAGCAGTATTTTTTGTGGCACCATTGGAGAGGAATCTTGTTATAGTATATATCTTGAAGAAAATTGGCCCTAATACAGATTCTTGAGGGATTCCTTCAAATATATTGCGAGCTAACATATCTGTTCGAAAGATTGAACTTGAAATTCCATTAAAATTGAAGCCGCCTGATTTTTGCGTTATAGCGTTAACAACAATTGTGAAGGTTTGGTCGATGGCACAGTACCTTTTCTATAATTCAAATTCCTTCAACGATTGAGGTCTATAGCTTTAGAAGCTTAAATGTTTTGCTGGATGTTTCTGAAACACCAGAAACTTTAATCATGCAATTTGCTGCATTGTAGTCTAGGTATTATTCCTATTAACCACATTTAAGTAATGACTTCGATCGGCGATGGTAATTTGTAGAAATTATGCCAGAAACCATTGTAGTTGATGAAAATTTTAGTATCAACGCCTTCTTTACACTTGGCACATCAGTTACTTACATGAAACTATTTCAAAATCATATTGTATCAAAGATAAAAGAGGTTAAAGAAAATATAACATATCTATAAGGCTTTTATGGCGTTTCGATCAGCAAATTTGGGCATTTTTTAAAAACAATTTGCTAGAGCAATTGATTGAGAGCATTCCTGGGAAACACTTGAAAAATGTTGTTTAACGGCATAATATAGATACGCCAACAAAATTACCTAAATTAATAAATCAAATTTCAAACCCTATTCGGGCATACCTATGGACTGGCCTAGGCACTTTTGTTCAGAGATAAAACCAATTTAACTTATGTCAAAATACTGGTATTTATGTATACCTATAACTTAACCTCACGAAACGTCAAACCATTTCTACATTATTCTATTTTTATTGTATTATGTTCACATCTTGTATAATTTTTTCAAAAACTTGAATGAATGGATTGTTGATGACTTTTGTTCTTCTACCTTTTCGGGTGTTGGATACAGGTTTCATTTAATTTATTCCAAGTTCTTTCCCTTTCTTCTTCCCATTTTTCCTATCTCACCAACCCATCTTCTCCTACGCCTTTTTTTCTTCTGGTTTTTGAGTATTCGGTCTCCATTGTTTTTCTCGCAATTCTATTTGTATTCATCCTTACTATATGTGCGTACCAGTTCGGCTGTTTTTTCTAATTTTCCTCACCACTGGTTCTTGCTTTGTTATTTCCCTGATGTCCTCGTTTTTGATCTTATCCCATTTTGTTTTTTTTGTCCAGTTTTCGCATGCATATGTTATTATTGGTAATGTTATTGTATTGTACTTTTCGTAAAGTACCTATATGTAAAAGTACCTATGTACTACTTAGAGAATATCTTGCTTGCTACCCTCCGTTGGTGTAGTTTTTGAGGTTTGGTTAAAGTTTAACTTGACACTTGGACTTTATCCGATATCAGATGAATTGGCACGTGGATATGACACAACACAACATTTCCTGACGTTAAGATTTAGGGGTTTGATGTACACTAATAGCACCAACACCACAAAATAGCAAGTTTGTCTAAATTTCCCTGCAACAAGATGGCGTTCTTGTTGAATGAGAGTTGTGCATATAACTTAATGTCATCCACATAGTCCAGACCAAGGCAAGTAAAACATCCCAAGAGATCGTTTATGAAGAGGTTGAACAATAGCGGACCTAAATTTGAACCTTGAAGCGCACCTGTCTATAACATATATTCAGCAGATAGAAATCCGTTGTATGAAATATAATACTCACCTCTACTTAAGTAGGAATCTATTAGCCTAGTAGTGGATGCGATGACCTTGGCAAAATTCGATAAGACAGGTATTGTAAAGCAAACTATTGTCGCCCAACTTATGTATTGAACAGATCTTTGTCTTTTCCCATAGTTAGGGGAAGATTATATGGACAAATTTATAATTATTGCTAAAAGATATCTGCAGTCTTTAATGAAGAAGCTAGGTATCGTATCATAACCTGACTTGAGTTTATTGGGATGGACATTGTTTTAATTACTTCTTCTTCTGTTGTCAAGAACGGAATAAATAAAGAAGAGTATCGAAAATTGGTTTGTCGGTACAAGTAGTATTAGGGACTTCTTGGGTTTCCGTGAAGAGGTTAGGGAAAACATTTACAATTTCAGTAGGATCTGTATATTCATGTTAATCATCATTGTATAATCTTCCAGGAATTATAGTAGATTTTGTAATGGACCCCACAAGTTTCCAGAGGTTGGAGGGGGTGCTTTTAATGTTGCGTTCCATTCTAGTGGCATAAGTATTGTAATTTTCTCTTATTTGGTTTTTAGTGAGATTGCGAATTCGTTTAATTTTTAAATAACGCTTAATTAAGTCGTTAAACCACGGAGGAAACTGTTATTTAACTGGATATTTTCGAGGAACATCAACATCCAGGATCGAGTTAATGTTTGAAGACAATATGTCTAAATGTCTGTTGTCAATATTGTATATATAAATGTGTTGTTTAATGTTTAGGGTATCTATGAAATTATTAAAAATACCTATTTGATTTGTTACACAGCATGTTTGATTTATTGAATAATTACGGTAGATTGAAGTCACCAACCAAAATTAGTTCTTCACCCACCACATATGTACATAAGTACCTACATGCATATATGTCCAGAGCAGTAGTGAAAATCTCCAAATCTTCAGCTCGAATGTCAGGACATATATAAACGAACCCTCTCAAGAATGATACTCATGCTTTTGTCTCTTTGAATATCTTCAATTTCTGTCTAGTCTTATTGATTTCTTATTGTTCGGCTAGTTTTTCGATGACGCTATATAAATAACATAAAGCTTCTAAATATGAGCCACTTTGTTGTAAAAATACTATCTGCAATATAGGAAATTAGGAACGCTTTGGGAGTCTCGCAAATATTGACGTTATGGCTTTAAGTCCCGCTTTTTAGTCTCCTCAATGACATACCTACTTCAATTTTACAGACATTACCGCTTGTAATGAAGAATGTTCTTCTTTTCAAAACGATAGCCTCTATACGGTGCCGTAAGTGTTTGACAAACACGCTACTTACTATTTATGGAAGATGTATTTATTATTTTTCCATCTTCTTGAAAGTGTGTGAAATCGGACAGTTTTCTCATCGTTAAGATCTTGTCCAACGCTTAATGCCAAATTTGGAATGTTCGTATTGATTGTTTGAATTTCTAAGTGCAGCATCCCACATTCATCATGGAAGTACATTGAATATATAGGCAGCTGTAACAGACGCTAACGTAATATTTCTGTTTAGTAAACGCATTACCGTCCCGTTTTACACACGCAATCTTCACCTTGTTTACAATTCCCGTGTGAAATCGTGACAAAATATGTAACGAGACTTGAAGGGGGATTGGCAAATGTGTCTTGGACACTTGCCGTCTTATCTGAGAGTAAATAATTTCCACGAATGTACATACAAGGGAAATAACGCAGATTTAGTACTTTATTTTTACTTGCTTTATGTCGGCACTAAAGAGTTTTTTCTGTTAATTTTATGTTGATTTATACCTGCATCTAATCGAGTTCAAGAACGTTTATACTTAAAGACACACATTCATTTCATTAACACGAAGGTTTTCCGGTTAAAGTTATGTTTACGTTAATTGTTTATAGCCTTAAGAGGATATTTTTAAGTTGGCACTTTATACACTACGGTGTAATGGTTTTACGTCTATAATTTTAACAACCTTTTAAGTGATTCATACATGCTCAAGAAATGTTATTAACGTGAATGTAACATACTTACATAAAACATACTCCACTGATTTATAGCTTAATAGGAGTTGAAATCATGTACATACAATATGCTTGTTTGTTGTTTTGTATTGACAAAGCTCCAATAGTATTTATCATGTTTTACATTATAATTACAGTAGTTTGTATCACACAATTTGTAAACGCTGCCGGGATAAATATTTATAACAGCATTCCATTTCCTAGATAATCTTAACTGATTCAACTTCAACAGAAGCAGACTATGTAAATTAAAAGATAGGGATGTCAGTGGTATTGGTCTTTGATGTCATAGCATGCTTTCATTGTTGATCAAATTTTGCTGGTGAGAAATTCTTGCCTTACAGAATTGGATTTTCATTGGATATCATTCATAGTATCTTTGGTTCATACAGGGTGTCCGCGATATACAAAGCATGCTTTTAAGGGATGATAGCTACAAGGATTTAGAAACAAAAACATATAATACTAATAATAATGACCTTGGGTCTATCTGTAAGCGTAAACGAGAAAGAAAAATATTTCTCATGTCACAAATTTCGACGCATACAGTACAGCGGCAGCCGATCAGTACAGGGTTTACCAGAGGATTACAGGCGTGTGTTCTTGCAAATGGGCAACACATCGAGCCTTTCCTGTAATACATTTTCTCCTGTCTCTCAAAAAGGTCCTTTTTAGGACCAGCAATTTATCACAAATAAAAGAAAAGAACTAAATTTTGTAGTAGCCTTTACGAAAGAGCTTAAAGCGCCATAACATAATTGCACTATTATTAGGTACATTGTTTTCATTCAATGCGACTTATCCTCAACTTAAATTTTCATTTACCGATCGAAATTTGCTGTTAAACACGCCCTTTTTACTCTAACTTCAACATTTAACATCGATTTTATTGTCATAGCATTATTAAAAAAAACTCAAAGACACCTCTTTCCTATTGATCGGATATTTTTAAAACGTATGGCCATTGACTTCGTACGATACAATGGTCTACTGCAGTTCAAGTTCGTATAAACACATGATGCTTAGCTTGCATCTGTGCTTCTATTGAATACCTGTACAGTATGGTGTAAGAGAAATGACACCACGCTTCAATTTCAAAGTATTAAATAATTCGTTGTCGTCGTTGTTTTCAGTTATTTTCAACTCTAAATGTTTGATATGGTTTTTTGGTTATTTAAGAAGCAATATGGATGAGTTTTCTTGTACAGTTTGACCAAATAAGGTTTTTTAGAAATAATTTTTTTTCTCGTTTACGCTTACAGATAGACCCAAGGTGTATTATATGTTTTTGTTTCTAAATAGTTGTAGCTATCATCCCTTAAAAGCATGCTTTGTATATCGCGGACACACTGTATAGTAAATTTCCAACCAACAGTAAGAAAAAGTCCTCCATTTGTTTTAATAATAAATCATTCGAGGACACGCTTATGATTAATGATTTATGTTAATGGCAGAAATTTTGAATTTTGTCATTCTGATCTAAAAAGAAATTAAAAAAAAATGAACGAGAAAAATATAATTTAGTAAGTTACTTACAAATATGAAGAAGATGTGGCACATGATAACCAAAAATAAATTATTGAGGTACATATGATTATGAGATTATTTCGAAATGAAGTGTGAAAATATTTAAGGTAGGTAGGTGGCTGAAATTTAATGCCCAAGAAATAATATAAGAAGCAAGAAATGACTCGTGGCAGCCTTGGATATAATTTAAAGTTTTAGATGTCTTAACAATTGATTCAATTATTAAGTGCAGAAATGCCAAATATTTCTAGAGAGAGAAGGAAGAGAGCAGTAAATTGAAATTAATAAAACATCCAATCTGGCAATCTGGCTTTCGTGCTGGCTATAGTTGTGAGACTGCACTTACAGACGTTACAGATAATATACACAGAGCAACTGATAATGGTTTAGTCACGTGTCTTGTACTACTGGATTATAGTAAAGCCTTTGATACCGTTAACGTGGAGGTATTGTTAGCTATGTTGACCCATATTGGTTTCACTGATAATGCACTAAGACTAATTAAGATGTACTTCACAAACAGAAGGCAATCTGTGAGGGTTGATGGTCTACAGTCGACCCCAGTTGCCGTACTTCAGGGTGTTCCCCAGGGGTCTGTGTTGGGTCCCATTCTATACACAATATATACATTTAAACTTTTATCCTGCTTAAATTATTGTAAATCCCATTCATATGCTGATGATATACAACTTCAATTTTCTTTTAAACCGTCTAACTGGCAAATGGCTTTGAATTGTATAAATGCCGATCTTACCTCTTTATATAGTACCTCTATTGACCACTGTCTTAATATTAATCCTGACAAAACTAAGGCAATTCTGTTTGGCCCCAAAAGGATCTGCAACAACCTCAGTAATGTTTTTCATCTAAAAATCAATGGGAAACCCATATCAATTGTTAATAGTGCTAAAAGTTTGGGATTGCATTTGGATAACACTTTCAGATATCGCGAACAAATTTCTAGATACATTCGGAGTGCCTATTTGAATCTGAAAAGATTGTATCCATTTAGACATATATTGAATCAAAAAATTAAGAAGGACTTGTGTGAATCATTTGTTTTGTCGCAGTTTACATTTTGTTGCACCGTGTATCATGGTGGTTTGGATCAATACACGGCTGCTCGTGTTCAGAGAGTTCAGAACTCTTGCCTTAGATTTATATATGGCATCAGAAAATTCGATCACATTTCACATAAGCTAAAATCTGCGGGCTGGCTCAACATGCAAGATCGCAGACTCGTGCAGTGCCTTACTTTTTATCATAAAATCATTATTTCGAAGTCCCCTCCTTATCTTTATAATAAAATTAGATTTCGAACAGATGTCCATAATTTAACTACCAGGTATCGTAACTTGATTTCACCACCACTTCATAAAACAACAATGTTTAAAAGATCATTTTCTTACCAAATCTACTCATTATATAATGACATACCTATTGATATTAAAGGTAGTACATTATCCTCATTCAAAATTAAATTGAAGCAGTTCTTATCTCGGCGAGGGAACGGTTAGTGCAAGCTTTTGTCTTTTGTGTTGTTTGGCTTACCAAACGCATGCATCATGCTTTCATGTGCTTGATATTTTCTATATGCTTGATATTTTCTTAGCGCACTATTTAACAATATGCGGCTAATTTATCTAGGCACGCTTTTAGCTACTTATAACATACATCACCAATTTTTAGTGTAGGCATATCTTTAGTTTGATTTATTCTTTATATTTATTTATTCAAGGTAAACAGCAGTTTTTACTGGATTCGCCTTGTGTTTGATAGTTGCTTTAAGTTCTATATATATATACATATATGTATTTATTTATTTATTTTTTAAGCTACTACAATAAAGCCATTATTATTATTATTATTATTATCCATTTATTGCTTTTTGAAACAGGAAACATTCGGTTTAAAGAATTATTTCTGGTGACAGTCCCTCAGTGTGACAAGATAGGATTTGTTGTAATAAGTTGTAGAAACGATATAGCATGTAGCCAATGGGAGGAAAGGCATATTATTGGTGGTTAGTCAGCAATAAGATATACATATTTTAGCTACTAAACAAGAAATTTAGAATCTGTGTATCTGCTAGCGCATTCGGCTGCGTATTTATACGACAAGTAGTTGCACTTGGTTGGATTCTTAGGTCAGACCCAAATACCTTGTATGTTATCAGATTGTTAAAATAATTCCTAAAATTAGACCCTGATGAATTTATGGTTTAGCCATCACTACGGATCATCTTGAAAACGTATTCTGTTTGTGTTAATTTAGTGTCTAAAATATATTTTTTTAAAAAGATTAGACTTCTTCTTTACTTTTATGTCGAAAACTCAAAGGAAAAAAGTGTGAGTATAGCAAAAATTACAATAGAAATTTTGTCTAAAAGATTTTTTCGTTATAAGAGATCATAACTATTATTGATACTTTTATTATGCCCTGTACCTATACTTAATGAATTGTAGCCAAAATTTTATTTTAGAATCTTGGTTTTATGACAGTTGGGGTTAATTTCTTATTAAATGTTGCTTTTGAAATAAAAATATCTACAAAGATGGTCAGTAAATATCATTGAACAATCTTTGTATAAGAACAAAAATGATAAAGGGTCGAGAAGTTTGTAACTGATTTCGACATTGAATTAGTACTAACTATCAGGATGATGGAAAATAATTGCAGCTTGTATAAGAAGTCTATATCGTGAAACAATAGTTTAATGTTACTATCTCTATGGCTCTCCTTCGCCTATCCTATACATATTTAAAATTGTTTAAACATTTACTGGCTACAAATTTGGTCTTTGCAAGCTTATTTTCCTTTTTATTTGAAATATTGTTCCGGTCATGATACATATTTGTTATTTTGGCCATAATATCTACTTTCTACCTAATGATTGTTAGTTCAAAGACTAGCTTCTCTCTGTTCCACCGGCGCGATGAGGTCAGCCCCCATCGTGGAGGTTGGAGGTTATCCGAAACCTGTCAACCTAATCCTGCGAAGGAAAATGATGCGGCAGGCGATCTGGCCAGACAAGGTTCGTCAAGGCAATTCGTCGGGCTTGGCCCATCCTCCGCTACCACCAAATCACAAATCAGACAGTGCATCAGCAATTTGACACATAAGTCCACGGAATGGTGGCAAAGATCACCAAGACAAAGACAGGCAAAATAGTCTTTAAAAGAACAGAAACCTGAATTCACTGGAGACCTGCTGAGTAAAGACAGGAAGACCGTTAAAATGATAGTAGGTCTCTGTGGACAAGATAGTCATATGTACAACACATGCCTAACGGAAGCTGCCAGCTGCAAATTCTGCGAAGAGGAGGAAGAAACCCCAGTCCATGTGCTGTGGCATTGCGAAGACCTGGAAAGGACAAGGTTTCTAATGTTGGGCACAGATAATCTCACAGCGCACAGCTACATTAAGGAGCAGCCCTCAAGAACGCTAAGCCTCATAAAGAGAGAAAAGTTAGAGGGCGCCTTCTAGGACTATCTTTGCAACAGATGGGGGGAAAGTGATTAATAGGACAGCATTATATGTGGCAAATAGTCCTGTAGAAAAGCCATTGAACACATCTTGCGTACACTTGCGTACAAAATAATCGGTACAGCTTAAGAGCCTGCTCTAACTAACATCAACCACAACACCACCAAAGTGGGCGATCAAGACAATTCGCGAATTAAGACTGGATAAGTTGTCGTTGAAACTACTTTTTTGGCTTTCAACTAGGGAAAATATAGCCTAGATCTTTGTAAAACAAAACTGGCCAAATAATTGGAATGTGACCTAAGGCCTTATTATCATTGAAAATTTTTACCAGAATTCAGAAAATGATTGGTAAATAACACCTCCGCGATTAGCAAAGCGTGATGAAATTATTTGATGGTGTTAATTGATAGGTTTCATACTTGATACTGGAAGTGGAAAATTCTACTTGGCTGCTGACATAATTCCTTTACTAACATAATTTTATGCTTGCATATATCCTGCACATGTTTGCTATATACAGTATATTTTTTGCCAACATCATTAAGAACGTTTTACTTCTAACGTCTTCGATTTTTTTTCTAAATATGGTTTGGTTTAAGGTATAATTTTGTTTTGTAATTTTTCCTTGCTTAAGTCATTGAACTAATTTGTCCTATGGTAGCAGCTCACACTAACGTTAGTGCAGTGTAACATTTTTGTGCAACTTACTCAATTAAATAATGTTACTTGTTAAGCTCAAATACCTTACCACACTAGAAGGTGCATACTACTAGCCAATTTTTGTGGAATTCAATTAAGGAGACAACACTAAGACTAACAACGTTACCTAGCGAAGTAATCGATCTCTAAGGTAATAGTAGTAAGATGAGCAAAACAGCACAGGATTCAAATAAGTTCAAATAAATAAAAAATACATAAAATTTTGTTCAGTAAAAAGGTATTAAAGAAGGACACCAACTACGCGAATAAATCCATAGGTAAAAGGATTAGAGCAAAATCTCGTTTTGAACAGCGTCTCCAAAACAAGTTGGACAAAGATAGAATTTCCTCGATTTTGCAACGCTTGCATTTCGGATTAAGCGCAAGATCTTCGTTTCTCACGTAGGAAATTATTGAATTTACAATGATATATCTAGTTCGCTGGATTCTTTATCCTCTTTCTACGAGAAATGCACTCCTCTGCAGTATATCTTTATATAGATCTAGATATGCATAGCGAAATATCGTAATCAATGTGTACGGACATACCTACATACATAAAAATGTTGCATGTGACAGAAAGCGCAACGCCTTTGCATTCGAAAAGTTTTGAAATTCATTTCACGCCGTTGTACAGACATATTTAGCTGCATCTCTGACGTATTTATTTATTTATTTATATTGTTAGAGTGTTCATGAACCACTTGAGAATTCTCTCGAAATTTGTATACCTGTGGTAATATTATTTTATGACAAAGTGATGTTTACCGAAGTGCCACACATCACAAAGTAAACAAACACCTTCTCTCCTCGGTTTAAAATATAGAGAGGCTAAGTGTAGGTAGTGCTTTCTGCGCTTATGTTATTATTCATATTTAGTACATGAAAAAATCTAAAAGTTTTGTCACTTCATCTTAGATATGACGTGATAATGTAGCCGAAGACACTTCTTGTGATATTAAATATGTAAATGTAAAGAATATTCTTATGCCACGTATAAATACGTCAATATGGAGCTTTATCTTAAACAATTCGATATTTACTATATATTCTTGAAATTTTACTGCATTTCCTGGAGTAAAATTCGCCGTGACATAAATCATTATTTTTATGGTGACTGCATCTTTTTAATATCGCTCAGAGGCTGCAAGCTATGTAAACAATAATAATATACACCCGTGTGTGTATATACGAGTAATATAGTATTTTTATATCCATTGCATAAATTGTATTTTATGCTCGCCTCTGTATTTTTTCGTAGGTGACAATATCGCATTTAATATGAGTTCAACATTCTCCCAAAAAAATAAAAAAAGTTTTTGTGATGCGTATTGATACGGTTTTACATCAGACTAACGCTAAGCACATTGAAACGTATTTCACAGTCAGATATGTACTATCGAGGGCAAATGTAATGAATCATACTTCAAGCAGCACGGCCTTCCGCAGGTATTCGACAACCTCGTTCTTTGTCTGCATCCTCAACAACGATAACAACGCCCACTTGTTTTAGTATTAACGGTTTCACTACTGACGAAGTTACTGCGGCCATTAAACGTCTCAAGGCAGACTTTACATCAGGTTATGACGGATTTTCTAATTTCTTCATTAGAGATAGTGCACTTGTACTGTGTGATCCATTGTGCGAAATATTCAATCTCGCTCTGCGTACCTCGACTTTTCCAGATATCTGGAAAATATGCAGTCAACCCAGTATTAAAAAAAGGGAATAAATGGGACGTACTGAACTATAGGCCTATTAGTATATTATCTTGGTGTGCTAAAGTATTTACAATAAAATCTGCAATAATGTGAAATGTTACATTGCACCTGTGCAGCATGGTTTCATGAAAGGAAGATCAGTCCTAACAAATCTAGCTGAAATTACGCATTATATTAGTTCCACAAGAACACACAAGAACAAGTTTATGTTTTATACACTGATTTACTTCCTAGATTTGTATCCGATTGTCTGAAACGATTGTCGGATCAGGGCATCTGACGTTCAGACACTACACTACTACGATACAATCAGATATCGGATCGGACATCCGGTCGGATGCAAGAGCAGCCTTAAGGGCTGCCACACACTTCCTACATTCTCGTTACATCCTCTTCATCGTCCATTTTCTATGCGATGTGTGCGTAAGTGTGCGATATGATCGTATAAACTTATAAGTGTCTGAGCGTCAGATGCCCTGATCCGAAAATCGTTTCAGACAATCGGATCCAACTGTAGGAAGTGTGTGGCAGCCCTAAGGGCGTTACCGTCTGGAACAACTGGTCGTTTATCAGGAACCACAGTTTGCACCAATGGGTGAAGACAACACCGGCATTCAGAATAAAGTAATAATAGTATACAAATAGTGGGCCAAAACCACGGTGTGATATCGCACCCTAACTTGACAGGCTTCTGATGGCGTTCTCCGAAGGTAAACAGGCCCCTTTGTCGTGACCATATTATATTTTCCCAGTGTTCTTGTGTCCAATTTTTTGTGCTCGCCACACCATACTAGTGGCCCCAATGTATTGCATGCGGTGGTCAATCGTTTTCAAGTAACATCTCTACCATGAATATTCGCCATATGTAGTTTACACGGGATATTTTTTGATGAAAGAAATGCTTCTTGTAGATGTGCATGATTTGACATCTTGTGTTGTTTGGCCACAATCCGCTTCAAAACTCTTCTGTCTGTCATTTAAGTCCCAAGTTTCGACCAGTGTTGTGCTTTTACATTTACATTTTTTCCGTGTTTGATATATACTGACTTCCAGAAAAATTGCAACACCTAGAAATTGTCGAACGATTTTATTGAAATTTTCAGGAAACGTCTATTTTCATTAAACAAATTGATGATTAAAATTTGAATAAAATCTAGCAAGTAGTTTTGTTTTGTTTGCATGTTGTTTCCATAGCACATAGTAACTATAAATTTGATGTATTAGACCATTTAGTAACTGTCAAGTTTGCAAATTGTTGTTGTTTCGTCACAATTTCATTCTGAACTTGATAACAATGCCGAGAGTACGTCAACATCAACATTTTATCCAATTAAGTGATTTTGAACGTGGCCGTATTATTGGTATGAGAGAGGCCGGACTTTCGCTAAGAGAAATTGCTCGTCGTCTAAACCGAAATGTTTCATCGGTATTGAGATGTTGGTCCAAATGGTCCGAGGAAGGGGTTCAACATCGTCGCCGTGGATCTGGACGTCCTAGAAGGACTACAGATCGCGAAGAACGTCGCTTAAGACTTTTGGCCACAAGAGATAGATTTTCAACAACTCGATCAATTGCAAATGATTGGATGAGAGGTACAGGACTCAGAATGTCAATGTCAACTGTTTATCGCCGGATAAGATCTTATGGGTTGCGTTCATATCGTCCATTTTTATGTCTTCCTCTAACACCACTTCACCGTCTACGCAGACTAGAGTGGAGCAACGAAAGGGTTAATTGGGCGCAAGAATGGCATCAAATTGTGTTTAGTGACGAGTCCCGATTTTGCTTGTGGACCCACAATGGTCGTAGGAGAGTCAGACGGATGCGTGGAGAACGTAAAAATCCAACATTTTTTGTGGAACGCAACACAGCCCTCACTCAAGGAGTTATGATATGGGGTGCAATATGTTATGGTAGCAGATCACCCTTGGTCTTTATTGACGGCAACCTTCACGCAGCTGGTTACATTGCTAATGTGCTACAACCAGTTGGCCTTCCATATCTTCAGGGGCTGCAAAATCCCATTTTCCAGCAGGATAATGCACGCCCTCATACGGCAAGGGCTACAACACGGTTTTTGGAAGAATCTAACATTGCCGTCCTCTCATGGCCTGCTCGGTCGCCTAATTTGTCACCCATTCAACATGTATGGGATATGATTGGTAGGCTACTGGGTAATTTATCGCACCCTCCAGATAATTTACACGATCTTCAGCAACGGATTCAAGAAGCTTGGGACGATATACCACAAGCATCTATAGATCACTTGATTAATAGCATGCCAAGCCGTCTGGATGAGTGCATTACAAATCGTGGCGAAGCAACTCATTATTGAAAAAACTTTTAAAGCTTTTGTTCTTTTGTTTTCAAATCTTAATCATCACTTTGTTTCATGAAAATAGACGTTTCCTGAAAATTTCAATAAAATCGTTCGACAACTTCTAGGTGTTGCAATTTTTCTGGAAGTCAGTATATATATAATATATATAATCATTGGTGAAGCTCCAGCAAGTCTGCCCCCAACAATTGTGCCTCTTTCAAAGTCAGAATGGTCAGCCATAACGCAATTTTAACACTTCTGCACTCCTAGTAGCAGACTGACGTGTGTACTTTGTTGTTTGCTAGGTGGCACCCTTCATCGCTACAGAGTAGGAGTATACAAGAGGTTTCTTTGGACTCCTCAATTTTTTCACAAGTGTTCATACTATTTCGTCCAACCCCTGTATTACCTAAATTCATATGAAGTTTAGGGAATAGCCTATTGTTATTAAATTTTATATATATTCTAATTTGCATTTTTAAGAATTTTAGATGCAGTAAGTAAAAGTGAATTGGTCTAAAATAGGAGATATCCTTTGCACTGCCTTTCTTGAAGATTGGTATAATAATGGCAGCTGTCAAAACATCTGGGACCTACTGTTATAAAGACATTAATTCATTTAGTTAAAGATAAAACCAACAGATTTTCTATGTTGATAATTCATACCATAAATCTATAAAGTTCTCTACTATTTGTTGGTTTAAGAGAGTTAACTGCATCTTTCACATCAATTAGTCTAATCAGATCTCTTGGAAAACAACACCCAAGTATTTATATGACAGCTTTCATCGTTTCCGGTTTCCATTATGTCTTTAGAATGACTAATAAAAAAGTAATTTTCGTCGTTTTTATCGAATTTCGCTACGAATGTGTTGCTATTCTCATTGTACCCCTTTACAATTATGCTTGGATAATTGGGGGCACTAATGATGCGATTATTCATAGATATGTTGTCATTTTTGTTTGTTTATATGTTTTACGATGTTTGCTACAATAAAATCACGAATATCACATAATAATCATCAATTCTCCTGCATACCTCAAGTTCTGCATTAATCCAATCTCTATTAAAACCACGTGTTCCCAGGAAATTAATCATTATAGGCGTGTATGTATGTGCTAGAATGCCATTAAAACTTTAAATTTATAATTAACATTACGATTGATTTCATATACATACATATAAACTTTCAATCAAGAGATCTATTAAAATCTAGTTTTCCTGCTTCGGTTAAAGGTTGTACAACTTTCGCATTTGTTTGCTTGAACTCGATTTACACGATTGTATCTACTCATACGAAAAACTTTAACCGGTAATTCTAAAATTGGAATAATGTCCCGGCTATTACAATCGCATTCCAAAATCGCAAGCAGTGATGGTCAAATATTTTGGTAAATTTTTCATTCTTGCTCAACGACAAAAATTATTGGTAAAAATTTTGATACAGTAAGTAGGAACTATCAAAACATTATGCGTCAAATTAGAAAAAGTTTCCAGTAATTAATTTGACGTAGTCTCATGAATAATTTGATATCCTGCACTGACTCAACCATTCGGTATTTGCTACCCCAACATAGAACAAAGGTGGTTATCTAAAAAATACATTATTCGAGGAAGCCTTGAAGTATAAACGTTCACTTCTGATTGTCATCGTGTTTACATCATCACCGATAAATACATTACTCAACCGACCGAATAATTTATTACGCCTACATAGTAATTCAAATTATCAGTCGACATTTTCCATTACGGCTAAAGGGCACTTATTAGTAAGAGAATTGTTATAGAGGCCGTTACTTCGTTCGATTCCATTATAAATAACATTAAAAGGACAAATTGTCGATACGAAACTGTGATAAAATTCAAATTAAACTATAATAAATATAATATCGGAGCGAGTAACAAAGCGCTAGACGCATACATAGTGGCATTATATAGTCCGTGTTACGTTATTCGAACAATTGACAGCTAGACTCGTTATCTTAAGCTACTGTTATAGTTCCAATAAAATCACTCATAAATCTGTACTTATAAATCTCTACTTAGAAACCATGATGTATTGTAATACGGCTTATTCATGTATACATATGTAGATGTATGTATCGTTGGGTACAAATTGAAGAATGTATACGCCTATGGTAGACAAAAGTCGTGACACTTTGATCTTGGATATTAATAACATGCAGAATTAATTTAAAATCTATTGTAGTATTGATGATAAGGAATATAGTTTAGAAGGTCTATCTGAAACTAATTATTTCCAGCATTTTTTCAAATACCTTCGTGGAAAATTATTTTCTTTGGCATCACAGAAGATAAGGCAATAAAAAATTATATACACCCTATTTTACAGCTGCAAGCATATTCAATGAACTTTCTCTTTTATGTCTACCAAATTGTTGCTATTTGCCATTCTACTTTATAGCATTTTAAGTATTATGGGGGATTGTAGAAAGACAGAACTTCCAATGAATGAATGCATTAAAGACTGCAGCCATGACAAAATTATGAATGAGAATTTTTTCTTCATTGATGTGTATATTCTCAATGAACGTTTTCTACTCGTAAATAAATTATGTTAAATAGGAGAGAAACTTATAGTTTTACCCGTTTAATAATTACCAATTTCCGTTGTCTCATTCAAGAAACTCCCAAATTACATCATTGACTAATGTGAATCTTATAGCTTCTTCTCTTAGAATAGATCTAGCGGCATTATCTATTTTATTGCTAATTCTAACGGTAAATTGCAGTAAATTTATGTAATATTAATGTACTACTTTCTATTATTTTATTGGCAGTTAGTTGTAATTGTGATTATAGAAATACACGTAAAGTGTGTACGATGGTTATGAATTGTAAGTTTCTCTTCGTATTGTTCAATTTATGCTTATAAGAAAATTAATTTTCAATGGCACCTAGTATGGATATAATGCGGAGGTGACATATATTGTATTAACAAATATACTTAGTGACATTAGAAGTGTTACACCCAGAAGGAATCATTTGTTTAACTTGATTTTTTGGCACTGTGATAGTTTTACATCAGAAATGAAACGGTAATATTTGCAAGAAGTTTGGCACCTCGTAGCTGATTACGCTCCTGTACACGTTTAGGCATCGAAATGAGATGGTCGATATCTGCTTGTCGCATCTCTTTCCAAAGTTTGTGGAGGATGGTGAAAAGTGGACAGTCTCCTCCCCATGATGTCCTACATATATTCGATGGGGTGGCCACGGCAAAGCATTAACGCTTGCTTCTTGGAGAAAGTCTATAGTCCCCTAAACCATTACCCCAACAATCCTGTGTACATCCGTCTCAACAGCAAACTCAATATTGCGTCGCTCTCCACGCCGGCGTCGTACCCTTCTACGGCCATCATGCATACCTAGGCGGAATCGCGATTCGTCGCTGAAGACAACATTATGCCATTGTGCTTCCCAATGCTGCCTTTCTCTGCACCAGTTCAAGCGTTGACGACAGTGGTCCGCAGTCAAAGAAAGCACTAATCGTGAACAGTATGAAAGTAGTCCAAAGGCTTAAATGCGGCGATAGAGTGTACGCATACTAACAATCTTCTCCAAGCATTGGTCAGCAATTTGACGCGTTCTAGCAAAACAGTCCGGTAGAGCTAGTTGTGTGAAGAGCCTTTCTTGACGCTCTGTTCTACGCCTAGGTTGACCAGTTGATCTTTTTCGTGTTCCCCTACCTTCTCCTGTCCACACATGACAGACGCGCATTACCGTCATTACCCTACAATTAACACCGACCAATTTCGCGATAGAACAAACCAACATCTCGATAGGCAACAAGTCTACCCTTATCAAAGTCACTACCACTGTGATAATTTTGGTGTCTTCGAACTCTAGGCATTTTGTTACGCTTAACACTTGTAGACGAACACGCAATGACTAAATTTTTCTATATTAGTTAGCTCTCATGGACATGAATCTCTTCGCAGAACAGTAGGAGAATTTTTTTTTCGCATAAAAGTGTGTCAATGATAAAAAGTTGACATTCTAAAATATAGTCATTTTGATGCTAAAAATTCAAGTTGAACAAGTTACTCCTTCTGGGGGTAACACTTCTAATGTCACTGAGTACAGGCATATTATCAGTCATACGATACAAACTTGTTGTGTCTTGCTTTCTTTACGCATTTGCTAATTATGTTGATAGAAGTTAGTCAGTGTATTCTTTGTAATATCAAAGTCAAAGTAATTGTATGTAAAGTCGGCTTGAGATTTCTAATTAGTAATCTGTCAAGAGCAGATTTAAGATACACAACTAAAATTGCATTTTAAACAAGTTTGTACGTTTATAACTTGAATCTTGTGCTGTTAGTTGAAGATATGTATAATTAATTATACGGTATCAGAAGACCTTGTTGGTGTATAATACGGTGCTTTTCGAAATAAATATCTGAATAGATACTCGTGAAGACAATAATAATAATAATAATAGTAATAATAATTCATGCCTTTACATCCCCCAACAGTTTGCGGCACATTTTATAAGGAACACATTTTGCTATGTAACTATCTACACAATCGTAGTGATACCTAACTCAAAGATATGCACCGGCCAGCAATATCGGTTCTTTGATAATGAAATCCAAGACTCTGCAAACGTCGATACCTCAGAGATACGTCTTATATCTCTAAATAGGTCAAAGGGCGAGACTCTAATTATACAAAATTAAACTGTGTATTGAAACTGAGTTCGAAATATTTAATATATATATCTATTAAACTGGTGAATCTAAAAATATTTATTTCTAGATTGATTAAGTAAACTGATTTAACTTACTCCAGAATGAAAATTTATACAAATAAATAATATTACCAGAAGCCAAAGCTTAATTTATATATTTATTTCAAAAAAAAAAAACAAATAAAAAACGTTTAAATGCGAAAAGTCGTATGAATAAATTATATAAATTTCAATAAAAATGCTTATAATTAACAAAGCAACGCGAAACAACACCAGAAAAGTATAAATTCTCTAAAGAATTTACATAAAAACTGGTTCTTATCTAATAATCAAGTATTGGAAGTTATTTAGAATAAAAAAAATAAATAACTGTAAATCAAACAGAAAAACTAAATGAATAAAACAACAATCCTTCTATTAACAAAATAAATCAAACTTAAATTTAACGCGAAAGAAACTTCCAGTATGTAATTACCTATCCTACTATTAGTACTTACATTAATCAACAAAACTTATCACTAAACTAATCACTACAAAAGAATACTGAATGCGTTTTCGCTGTAGTTTTTCAAAATAAAATAATAATAACGTAATAAAGAAAACTAAAATAATAATCAAACCCTAAAATATAATTATATAATCAAAAGCAAAATCGAAATTGTCAACCGTTATCTCCGAATTTTTCCACATTTTTTTCCAAACGCTCGCTTTTAAAACGTGCGAATATTTCAATACAATAATATTTAAATTCATCTGATATATAAAATTTAATATTTTTATAAATACATCTCGTAATAAATTTAGAATTTCACAAACATCTTAAATGTTTTTTTATTCACGGAAAGAGGTGCTTAATAATTATTTGCATCTACGCTAAATATGTGCAATCATTAATATATAGCATGATGCATTAATCCTTCTTTTCTACAATCCTTATTCTATCTTACATCTACGCTCGTAAAACTAAACAAAAAAAAAAATAGACTCCGCACAGTAAAAATTATACACCTTCGTCAAAAAGTTTCTGCACATTTAGGAAATTTAGTTTTAATCAGAAAGATCCATAGCAATATGTATGCATTTCCTTAAAAACAAATAGGGGACCAAAAACGATTCCGAATATACATATAGGTACATAATAGGTTATATTACATAAAATTAGTTATTGTTAGTGTAAAGGAACTCTGAAATTCCATCTCACTCAGAAGTCTTATGTCGCATAGGTTCCCTCGAATTTCCGAGAACATATTTCTATATGCCGTTCATTTTATGAATTATATTTAGTTTGTTGGAATTTATAGGGGGTCATAAACATCTTTAGATGGCTTTTTGTTACTTTTATCGCGACTACACATTGTGAAGAGGGTAAAGCACAAGTGTTTATAATAAAATTAATTATATTAATATTAAATATTAATTAAATACTACGTAAAAGGTTATTGTTGCTGTATAATACACTGCATCTCAACCCATTGATTATAACCGCGCATAAACACAGTATATTCAAGGACTAGTTGCCAGTAACAAACACAGTATCTACCATGACAAGTTTAAAACAAAGTATATGTATGAGTTAGTGTGTTTTTGCCTGGGAAATTGATAATAATATGGCGCTTACTGTGTTGTAGCAGTGGTTGAGCGTCACCTATTTCTCACATGTTTGTTTTTAAACCCTGTACATGTGTTAGTATACAACACAGTAAGTCCATATATTAAATTATCTAATTTACATATAATCGATTTCTGAAATTCGATAAAATAAGCAAAATATATTTCGTTCCGCGTTTATTGGAACACCTTGTATATAAATATCTATACCAATCGAAAGGGCTGGTTAAACGATACAAGTCCGCCATTGAAACTATTTCTCTATCTCTCACTGTTTAAAAGTTATTCAGAAAAAAAAAGCAAATTTTGGTCAAATTACAAGGGTGAATTACACCCCCTAAAGTTGAAGTTCCCCAGCAACGGAAAGCCTCCTTGAGTAAGACTCCATGGAGTCTACTAACTGACAAAGTTTCGTCAAAATCTGCCATTTACAGTTGGCGAGGTTCCCTTGTAAGCATTCTTTATAATTTGCTATACATCTAATAATGTTAATTTGTTAGTGTAGAAATGACAAGATATTTTCCCAATGTTCTTGTTTACATGGGAGAATTTTTGCTGTGTCTATATACATATAAGTAGAAATATATATCTTTGTAATAAACACTACTCCTTTACAAGGAAGTAATAAATTTTATACTATATTATGTGTTACTCAAACGTGTCTTAAGCAACGCTTATTGTTTGCGTCTACAAAAAATCAGCGTTCTTACAACGTGGCGTACCGAACGCAGCATGTAAAACCTATCCGCACCACAAAGCCAGCAGCATGCTTCATATTTACAGCGAAAGCTACACTGCCATCCATGAATTTATGGACTATACATAATAGTATGTTACGAAACATGTAATATTTCGTCTTCTTCTCCACGGAGATTAAATATCAGAAACCTATATCTTAAGATTTTTTTTGCCGTTTGTATGTTTTAAGTTCTGATTAAAAAAAAAAGAAACAGCAAAATGAGTGTGATGAGTTGCGGTGTTGATTTAACGGCGAATTAACGTTTATAGTCTGTCATAAAACACTAGTGCAATAAATTTAGTTGATGACCCGACTTTTGTAACGTGGTTTGTCAAAGTCATTCGTAAACTTCCGCACTTGAGAAAAAGTTTAATCAGAAAATTATATTTGTTGACATAAGTTAGCCGTGTGAGCTGTGCTTTTAATCATTTCTTTAATGAAAATCGACTTAAATACTACTATTGTTCTGCAATAAGTTATATGTGCGGTGTAGGCTATAAACTGTGACTAATAAGTGTTAAGTCCTTTATACTCCGCAATAGTTCTAGCTTTTCGTTAATTACACAAAATATTACGCTTAAAAATATTTTATTAACTTCTGTATTAATGTTTGTAAGTACATTTGAGATGACGATAAAGGAAAATCAAGTCGACCGTCATTTATGACCAAATAAAGGAAAACAATAAGTATAAGAAAAATAAAACAAAATCGTAAACTGATTGGTCGAAAGATTGCAACTAAATTTCAAACAGGCAACTGGTTCAAAATTAATCCAAGAAGCGAAATTTGAATTCGAACAAAAGGTTTCGTACGCTGTTTTGATGAAAAAAATTATTCTTCTATGAAATGGTCACGGAGGTCGTTCTCTGTCGAGGAAATACAATGTCTAATCAATGGTCGTCAAACGCCGGAGACCGGCGGACCTAAACTACAAAACCCGTCAATAGGCTAACATGGGACTGGACAAATCCAAAACAGATAGGTACGTAAGTAGGATTAAATGTCTATCGAAGATGTCAAGATCCAATTTGAACTAGATGCAAGCTCAACTATTTTTTATGCAGAAATATGTATGAATTGCAGCAATGTCTGGTCAGTAATGTGAGTAAACCAGCGCTAAAGATCTCCAACTAAAGCCCAAGCTAACGTGGAACTATCTGCTTACTCTTAAACCTTTCGCTGAAATGAACACATACTGACGTAGCTACCACTGGGGATGTGAGAGTGATGAGACTAACTATGCATTGAAAAGAAAGTGGGGGTATGTCGACACACTTGTGGCTCATCTTAGATAGTGGAAAACTTGACAAAAATCTTTACTAAACCTTAACAAGATAGGGAGCAGCGCCAGCACCGCTTCATTGACTGGTCACGATCCTTTGAGGTGGCACCTAAGTTTAATTTAGCCACAATGGTCAAATATAGAGTTTGTGTTCTAGATACATTTTTCGCTAGTAATCAATCATTTGGAGGCTAGGAAAAATGTTCTTTCTTTTTATCGCATCATCAGCAGATTTAATTATCTTTTAACCTTAGATTCGAATTAGGTTACATTAAGATTGGGATAGCCATTACAACCTCTTTCGCCGCCACCTTTTCAGATATATTCTGATTCCCCTTTGTCCCAGAAGACGCCTTCTAACTTTACTCTCCTTATGAGGTTTATCATCTTTGGGATCGGTTCCTTTATGTAGTTATGTGCTGTGAGGTTTCCGAAGCTCAATAATAGAAACCTTGTCCTCGCCAGGCCCTCTTAATGACATAGCACATGAACTGTGATTGCTTCCTCCTCCTTGCAGAATCTTCATATTCTTCCTGCCATTACTCTGTAGGTCTCTATTAATTTCAAGCCCATGTGCATTTAAAAACTTTTGCCTGTCTTTGTCCTGGTGATCTTTGCAATCATTCTTTAGACTTGCTGCGTATCCATTCGTTGATGGAGTTTTTTATTTGCGATTTGATGGTGCAGAAGGAGGGGCAACCTCCTGTAAATCACATCTTTAACTTTATTAAGCACGTAATCATTAATTTTTTGGCTTATGGATTCTTCCACGAATATTAACTTCCCACTTAAGTTCATCCATTTCTCTGAAGAAAATGTGGACATGTATGGGTGATTCTAGAAACTCAAACCGTCAGATTTATAATACTGTCAACTTGATTTTTTGGCATCAAGTGCAGAGAACGGCAGCAATGGGAAGCAAAATGGTATAATGTCTAGGTACGCGCGATGGCCTTAGAAGAGTATGACGCCAGCGTGGAAAGAGATGCGATATCGGGTTCGCTGTAGAGAGGCAGTACTGTTGGACTAGTGGTTTGGAGTGCTATGGCTTACACGTTCTTTTTCAACAAGACAATGCACGTCCCCATATTACTCGTCAAACGATAGACGTTTTCCAAGAAGCAGGCGTTAATGTTTTGGGGTGGCCACCTCGTTCCACGGATTTAAATCCCATCGAACATGTGTGGGATATCATAGGAAGAAGACTGTTCACTTTGTACCATCCTCCACAAACTTTGGAGCAGTTAGTCAACGAAGTTCAAGTTGCTTAAAACGAGGTGCCACAAGTAGATATCGGCCATCTCATTTTGTTGATGCAGCACGTTATCACACATAATAATAATAATAATTAATAATAATAATTAATAATAATAATAATAGACACAAATGATATTATAAACTTTGAAATTTTATTTTACTTTGACAATGAATAAGAAAATGCTTGATATAGAAATCTCTATTTTGTTATCTCAAAGATAAATTGAAAGCTACTATTATATCCTCGATTATTAGCTAGCGTACGTTTATTCTGTTTATATGTGTCCAGTAGATATTGTACATGCCAGCTTTATTTGTTTTTGACGTTGCTATGTATGCTGTTTGCTTGACAGTCTGGATTGTTCTGTTGAAATTTTCTGTTGCAATTTTCTGCTAAATTATCTATCCCATTTCTATTTCTCAACTAATATATCTCAAAATAAATCAACGTCAGCTCAGAGTGTAATCATAATAAACAGTAATCATCATTAGAGTATGTGATCGTTACAATCTAAACAATATTCTATAACTGGAAACAACAAATACCTAATTAAACATGGTACATACATCCTACCTAGCAGATTATTTCTTTCGGCGCCACTATACGCTCACTATTCCCAGGATGGCGCCACAACCGGCTAAACCGAACGACCGCTATGAACACGTAAACGGCGTATTAGTTCCGTTTAGAATGACACCGCTATATGCGTACACTACTATGCAAGTACATAATTACCGGTAAACGTTCAATCAACAGTCAAACGAAAAAAGCTTTCTATAATAGTTACTACCGCGTGTGTCGGCGTCTTAAGACGCGTACTATTCTGCTTTCAAATAAGATCAAGATTCGGAGAGGTTTTTGTAATGGTACCTATTTGGTACATATATCCACTGCAGATATGTCGTAATCTTGTATTAATCGTGTCTTTATAAATAATTAATTGAGTAATATCTATTTCTCTTATTGGCTCATTACTTGTATCAATCATTAGAATGATTGTATTTCCTGAGATCAATCACTCATGCGTTTAAAGATCCAATCGCAATTTATACGTTCAATATGTCAGAGAATTTGTTCTATTTGTAATTCCAAAACGTCTTTATTATATCACTAGAGTTATATACAGGATGTTTTACTTGTTTGTTGTATTTACGATGGAATTGTTTACAGAAAGTGTCACTGAATATGAAGACAATTACTTCATATCGAAAATTTGCGCAAAGATACATTTTGGTGACAATGATGAATATATAATAAATAAATTTCAATATACGTAATCTATATTTATTCATTTATGCAAATTATCTGTCAGATCTTGTTGATTGATTAGAACGAATTGAGTTTTTAATATTCAAAAAAGGGCTAATTTTATAAAACGAGAAAAGCGTCGTAGAGGTGTGTTGTCAAGGATAATACATTAAATTGATAAAAAAGCAAATTTTATTAAATTTGTCTCTTACAGTATGCAGGTGTAGGTAGGAGATAAACGTTATAATGAAAAATGTATAGCGAACTTTGTTGAACTTTTATACCAAAAAATGATTACCCTTCCTCTACTTATTTGGATATTTTAACATAGCAAAAGCTAGAAAGAGTGCAGCTTTAGCTGAGCTAAATTAAATGCGCAACATACTGTGCAGACACTGTGACTGTGCATACAATGCTTTCCGTCCTCTGTCATATAAGTGGTGCAAATTTTGCTGTATTTATGCCCCACTTTAAATGTTGCTCTGCTTTTTTCAGTCTTTGGGCATTGACAACGACAATTGGACAATTCTGAGATGCAAAAGGTTAATCTTATTTCGAACATTTAAATTTTGACAGTTGTTTTAGGATGTATATTGTTTCAATATGTTGGTCTTCTAGCTTACATGATTTGTGAGCTAATTAAGAAATATAGCATTGGGCTTGTGAGAAGTTAGCCTCCCCCCTTCCTCTTCCAAATTCTGTAAATGGTTCCAGCTTGTTCGAAATTTGTTCTATATTTTTGGAAAATGTCGACCTGCTATCGTGTACAATTTGTCAAATAAACAAAAAAAGACGTTCTTGGACGATATGGCTAAATGTTAAGCAGCTGGTAAGCTGGATAAAGTTAGAAAAAAGAGTGTAACCACTGTATAAATAAACTGGCAAGTCACATTGTCGTTTCAAGACATAGCGACCTTAGATTATGATGGTAAGCCTTTACCCCATGCTGATTTTAGTCGTTGTCTTTTAAAGAATAATCATTAAGTAAAATAGAGTTGGGTTTGGTCGAAGTAACGTTGGCGCAATTTCTTGGATAGTTTGGTACCACAGCATAAACTCTTTTACTACCTTTCTGAGCAATCACTCTTTACTGGTGATGCAAAGTTAAGTGCTAGCCTCTTTCATCCATTTTATACAGTTTCGATGGAAAATGGTTAAGATTATGCTGTTCTAAGATTTTATTCCATTTTTGGAAATAATCGGTATCAAAAAATTCAATAATTTCTTTCTTTTCATTCTTTCTTCTAAAGTAATTTCTCCTCTTGCTTTTTCGAAGTGAATTTGGTTCCAGTTGTATACTCCTTTTTCTCTTTTCGTATTTTATATGGTTTTGTAATGTTGCTCGTGGAACACCACACCTATTTTCTACTCTCTCTGCATCTCTGCACTTGTTGCTTTTAATGAAGTTGGTTCTCATACCACGACATGTTTTACCCAAAACTCTTTAAAAATATGTATAAACATTTGCGGAACTTAACGAACACAAAATGTCTACGAAAATGTGGAATAATATTATTGTCTAATAGTTTATGGACTGGACATGCGTATATATAAAGTTCAGAACAACCAGCATAACCTGAAACAACTTTGAAATTTAGAAATTTTCAAAAAAAGAGAGGGGTGGAGGACGACGCCAATCCAAGAATTGGTTTTCCCTGGTTTTTTCTTTTTTTTTTTAGCAAAATTCTGAAATGTAGAATAAATCTAGATAATTCTGGAAAAATTTCGACATTTGGATTTCAAAAAACCAGGGTAGTAATTTTACATAGACAATTTGCGTAATATCTTAATTTATGCAACCAATTATTAAAGTTATAAACGTCATCTTAATGATACGGTAAATGTCTTTTCGTTACGATTGAAAGTTGAAAACATGGATGGCATGGTCACCAAATAGTGATATGATCCCCCCAGAACGCGAGAACCTACAATAAATGTGTTTCTTAAAATACTTCTTTGGAAGTACCTACAACTGATTACTGGATTTTTTTCCATTCAAACTAGTGCAGTTTTTTTTCTTTCGACAGAAGTTGTGACCACTTACATTAGAGTACTCAGTCTCTTTTAATTCTCAAAGAATTCCCAAACAACCAGCTTCTTAAATCCATGGGCCAATAAAGTGGTGATGCAGTTAAAGCTTCAACTGCTCTTACGGAAATATTTAGGTTGCTTTTGAGAAAACTGGCAAACCAACACTTTCTCGATCTAGTCTTCTCATTTATTTTTTAGTTCTGAAGAATCTACTTACATTAGTAGTTGAGTTTGCTTTATTTTATTATTTTTTTGAATTGTATACATTTACACAATGAACAAGACAAGGAGTCTTTGCCGTTGGAAAAACGAGTTGAAGTTTTTTCTTGGGTAACAGCAATGAAACGTCAATTAATTGTGGTTCTTTATTTTTAGTGCAAATATTTCGCATACATTGTATGCTTCTTCAGGGCTTAACTACAATAATTTTTTATAAAAAATCAACTATGATGTGGTCACAACCAGAAAGTTTCATCTATTTGAGATTCTATGAATGTTCCACCATGAATAAAGTTGGCTAAAATTTTAAGTCACTTCCAAAATGGTATCTCCTTTTATCTTTCCAATTATTTATTTGGCGTAGTAGTTAGGTAGGTGAAATATTAGTGCTGGATGTTGCTAGGCTGTATTTCTTCCAAACCAAAAAAAATGTTTTCATACCTTTTTTCTTGTTTAGTATTAAGAGGATAATTAACTTCTCTACTTGTCGTGAATTGTTGGATTTTGTTGCACAATTTACACCCTATTTCGTCACCATCCTATGTATGGTGATAACTTTTTTATCATTCTCTTATTTGCAGTTTTCATTACCATGTGGTTACTTACAACGTTAGTAGATTTAAACATGTTGTAAGGATTAAAAAATTCAAACTAAACCTTGGGTTAAGGAAGGACCAAATTTAGCTAAAGCATGTAATTTATTCATATTCAAATATAAAATTTGAATCCATTCTATTTTATCCATTTTATGGGAACTTTTAAGGTTGCAAAACATATAAAAGAACTCGAAAAACAAAAACGCAGAATCCGTTACTGCGATCACAAACTTCTGCATTAAATGCATATAAGATCCGTAGAATGTGGCAATTCCGATTACTTTTGCAGAGCAAGAAAGTAATAATATCTTTTATTCGGGCGTACCAAATAAATTTTTATGTTTGTCGTCTACGAGGACGCTTGTACAATTTCGCAAAAAATATTACACGGTTCACATAATAACGCGCCGTTAGTAGTACTACAAGATAATAAAATGATTTTATATCGCGAGAATATCGTAAAGTTTGACAAGGGAGTCGAGCTAGTTATGCAAATAATGCTATAATCTTGCGCGCTATGCATAATTATAGATTTAGAATTGCACTCTGTATTGCCGAGACCCTCGACTGCTGTGCGGCATTTCTATGGAAGATTTGCCGTGCATCTAGTCGTTGGCTGTCAATTTGAATCATTGTAATCGAAGCGAACATAATATCTAATTGCTGTGACAATAAAATAAATATAATTTGTGCAGATGTGAGTATTACTACACACATCAACGGCAGACTATTTTATATTGAGCGAATATAATTTTATTATGACTCTTGCAAGCTCCAGCAACATTGTAGGATTAGCTATGTTGTATGTATACATTTGTACATCGTAGGATCTGCTACGTTGTGTTAGATTTGTTATGTAATATCGGTATTTTTAATTTTTTAGAATGTAATGTTAGCAATTTCAACTTTGACGTTATGTGAATGATAGGAGTTAGAGTGGTCTTTACTCTTCTATTGTCGTCATTCACCGATAAATTTTTGGTGTCAGCCTCCGTCTCAGTGGTAAATTTGGTACTTTTCAATCTCCATTTAGCCACATGAAAAATGTGTTCTTAACAGCCGATTAACATTTCAAATTGTTGTGGTGCCATCTACATATACATACGTAAGCTAGATTATTCTTGGAAGGTAAGGTTTTCAGAAAGTTTTCACTATTATTACTGCTGAGATAGATTTGGTTGGAACTTGGAACATTAGTGAAGATTTTGATATAGCAGCTATAAAATGTGTGATGATATTTGTGCTAGCTGACTGTGTTTTGTGTATTGTAGGAGCTAAAATGCTTCGCAGGAATTCAGCTATAGAATCTTGTGTCTTTGGGAGTCTATTCAAATACTTCCGCTGATGTTGAGAAATCCAAAGATAATTCTTTGTAGTATCCTGCTCTTAGTATTTCTGGTATTTTGTATCCATTACGATTGCAAATTTTCACATAATTGTTCTTTTTTTTTCGTCATAGTCTTTGATCAATTACCTACCATGTGTATGTCTATAGCGATGATTTTGTTGTTTATGTTGCGATTTCTATACCTACTCCTTTACTGCCGGTCAGAATTGGCGTTTAGCTTTGGGCAATCAATTTAGACGATAGGAGACCATAGAAAGTCCAACCAAATTCTATAAATCAAAAGAATAGTTGTTTTATATGAGAGCATTGAGATTTCTACCGAAACAGCAAGATGAAGGTTCAAGGAGTTTGGATTGAGTTCGACAGCCCCCACAAGAGCTTCCTTCTTAACAATTACTCCTCAAGCAAGGTAGGCTTGAGCTTGGTTGTGGCTAAGGGTATGGTCATCTAGAAATCGGGTTTATTGTTGAAGTCAGAATAGATGGAAGGTCTTCCAATGGACGTAGTTTCATGTGGGCAAGACCAGAAGACAGAAACAGGAAGCATTTATGATTTGTCAAGAGTCTTTTAGTGAGGACATGTTTTGGGTTGACAGTTCTCTTAAAGCCCATACATCCAAGGGAATCTTGAAGAACATGTCGTATCTTTTGCAACTTACATAAGCAACGATTTTTTGTTGGATGGGGTTGGTATTCAACAGATGATTGAACACGTTTATAGCCAAGAGTGTTAGTGTGCCAAAATCATTCTCGGAGAATCATGATTTAATTACGTTTTGAGAACGGCAGAAGGAGAAACGCCTTAGAACATGTAAAGAAGGAAATAGAACAACAAACAATTTACTTCATGTTGGTGTACTACAAGAGTTTTGTAGTTGACCTACGATGATTTACAATTTACACATTGCAGAGATATTTCTAACTAGTAATTGGTGTCTTGGCCTTACACCTAGCGAAGCAAAGTCAGTTAAAGAGCTTAGTGCAGTGTATTCGGCTACATTATTTGTCAAAAAGGGCTTAACGCGCAAATTTCTAAGAGGTACCACAACCATCGTTTGATTTATTGATGGTGCTCGAATTCGATGTTGTTTGGTTCAAACATTTCTCATTTCTAAAAAGTGATGTCAGAATTGAGAAATGGCAATGTGACGAATTTAGAACGCTTGAGCGCCATCTTGCTCCATTGGCTTCATCCAGCTGACGAAAAAACGAATGTAGTTTATACCTATTTGGCGTTTGTGATGCCAAAACCTACGAAGTAAATCATGCCGTATACTGGTATAAATTTAAACGACACATTCTGCCAAGCAATATTTTACGGCATAATCTGCTCGCTAAGCGCTAAATGGTCCACGTAATTAAAAACAGTAAAATTAGGAGAAATATATTACTTAATGAGTACTAACTCGGCGAAAAAATATAGATAGCCGTGTAAAGTAAAGTTAGTAATAGCTTTTTGTATACGTATAACAATGTATGACTACATTATTACCTACTTACATTGTATTGACGCATCCCTTCTGAAGTTTTATAGCCTTTGACTGAGTATAGTGATTAGCTGTAAGACATATGACTGTTCGTTATTGCATTCTTGCAAGATTATATACACACATACATATGTATGTATATCATCTACAAAAAATTGCTTTTGCAATCAGTAATGTGTTATGTCTTATACACGCAACATTTTGATATTTTGTAACTGTTTATATTTCCAGATTAGCATAGGAAATCAATTTCTTACTTTATTCCATTATAAATTAATATAACCTCAAAGAAGCCATTTTATTCTTCTAATTTCATTCTATTTCCAAAATCATTTCTACACTTTAACTGTATCTAAGAATTCTCATATTTCCGTTACTCATCGTATTCTCTTTGTAATCCAGAAATGGTCTGCAATATATCAAACAGAATTTCTATATCTTTCGCATTTAGCTTTTCATCTATTGTGTAGACTGAATCATTATTAATACTCGGAAACATTTAAAATCCTTCATTCGAGTATAATTTACACCAATATCAGATACACTATATAGAATGTTTGTGTTTCCAAATCGTTTTCTAAATATTATCCAAAGCGAAACGAATCGGGAAATTATGAGACCCGATGCAGTTTGATGTTTATAGATTCTTTCGTAAAAGATGTGCTCTCGCCTGAGAAAAATGTATTTTGGGTTATATTGATTTATGCAGGAAGAATTTTAGTTTTAAGTATTATGTAATTAACATTAATGTTATGAAGAATTGCAGCTTTCGTTTGGGAGATATTTCAAACATCCATTAGTGATATTCTTTACGAGTCAGTAAGTCACTACAGATGAATATAGGCGTGGGACATCTGGTAGGGTATATTATAGTGATTAAAACAAAAATTATCAACTCTGAATTTGTTGTTAGACTTATTCTGCTTTGGCGAGAATTGCAATGATTACTTTGTGGTTAGAGTAAATATATTGAATTAAAATTACCAGTTTTCTTCTTTTTCTTATTAAGTTTCATTAAGTTTTTCTTTATAGTCTTTTTCGATTTTTTTTTTGTATTCACATTTATCCTTTTAGTGTTCGGTCTTCTCATAATTGGATTAAGTACGGTATTCATTTGCCACATACGTATCTGTCGTCTATAGCATCTTAGGAGTGTCTTGGGATATTGGATTTTATTCTATGGAATGAACTGGTTGTATGCTAGCCATTTCTTAGTTCGTTTATTTTCGCTTGTTCATTTGATTCTTATGTGCTTTGCTCGGTACCACTTTTTTTAGTTTGCACCAATTCAAAAATTTCAATGTCTCAGTTGCCAAAAAATGGCTTGTTCCATCAGGACAATACTCCCTCCTTCCTATTGCGCAGACAAAACTGCAGAATTCTGTTTCCAATTAATTGAATCTGCAAATGATTTTCTAGACTTGATCTTTTTGAACAAAAATGGGTGATTGGCAAGAAATCCTCATCGAATAGTGAACTTCTAGAAGCTGTAAATGAATATTTGGAAAGTTTTGATAGTTTTTATGTTTTTGAAGAAATGAAATGTCTTAAAACGGAATTCATTTTAGAAATTTTCAGTATTTGCATATTTATTTATCGTGTGGCTTGACAATATGCCATGCTACGTTTTAGGATTGCCCAATCTGAATAAGAAAACCTTAGAATGTAAGAAAACATTACAAAACACATAGCTATTGCTCCTAAGTAGCTCCTCCCAGGGCCAAACTGTAGCTTATGGAGTTGGAATGCGCTAAAAAACTGTGCGTTTACAGAAAAAACTTGTATTAATAAAAAAAGAATTATATTTGTCAAATCATTTAGGCAATCTTTCCATATCGAAACTTTACTGATGTCTATTTTGCAAGTAACGCCATATGCACTACTGCATATACTGAACGTCTTAATAATTTTGGATTACTAGTCAAACTATCACTTCATACGTCCGTCAACTTAATTTTACTGATTCGGTGGTTGATAAAACGGATGATCCACTAGCATCCCAACAATTTTTGGGAACATTTTCATCCAAAAATGAAGCAGAAACCAGAGAAGCTTCATTTCTAATAGTAAAAAATTTACACAGAATTGAGGTTGGGTTAGATATAGAGAAAAAACTAAATGCTGTATTGTAGCAGCAAAAAATTAATGCCGCATGTGAAAATATATAAATATTTTGGAATACAGTTAAAAGTACAGTCCGTCTGGAAAGTATCCGGAAAACCAGAAGTACAGTTATAATTTTACGGTTTATATTTTTATTACTTGAATAATAAAATCACAACAAATCATTCATCTCATTTACTAATGCAACCTCCATTTCTCTCTAAACACTTAGCTAATAACGTTGAGATACTGCTAAAACTAAATCACTATACCTTTGATGAATATGGTCTAGGCTGTTTTCTGTGAGAGCAAGGTTTGGGGAAGTTGCTGGCCATGAAATGCTTGCCAAGTTTTGTTATTGCAGCCAAGCTGTGGTCTAGACAGAAGTATGGCATCTTGCATTATCCTGTTGAAAACGCCATCTTTCTGGATATAAAGCATGAGCGGTTTCAAGAAGAAAACCATTAGGAATTTCATAATACTTTACACTATTAGCGGTACCATTAATTACACAGAGAGGTGTAGCACCACCACACACCAGGTGTGTGAAAAATTGCTCCTCAAACCATTATTTTACTGTGAAATCTGGAAATTTGAATGGTAACATTTTCTCTTGATAGGATTTTTAGATGATTTGCACCAAGCTGAAAACAAGTTTCGTCAGGTATAAAAACGTCATTAATATTATCGTCTTCTTTATTAACTTTGTCTTTTCAGTAAAATGTGAACGGTTTCTGGACAAACTCTCAATAATCTTACGTGGTCTTCCTGAAACAGGTTTATTGTTTCATATATGTACCTACTGCATTTTTTCATTACAAGCGTTTCACCTTTTTTCTACTTTCTTTTTTCTACTTGCGACATTATTTCACAAATATTCATCCTGTTAACAATCAACAATACAAACAATCTAGTTAATGCATTTCTTTTGTATTAGGATGTAACAAAAAAGAAATATATTAAAACTAAGAAAAATAATAAATTCCAGATATGTACTTTCTAAATGGACTGAGACTATAAGCACAAGATCGCAGTTTTATTTATCTACGATAGAGTGTGCGTATAGGCATCAATATTTGAACACAACACTGAAGTTTGCTGAAAATGTTTGGGAATAATACTGGATTACCGCATTTACCAAAATTGCTTCTTTAAATTCCAGTAAAACGAGATGTAATATGTGTGATCAATTTTTGTTAAGCAAAGTTATGCAATTAAAAGAATATCTAGCCATAGCTTGGGAAAAATTTGCTCTAAAAAATATAAGAAAGACATATAGCAAAAATCTGTTTTTTTTTTAATACAACCAACGAAGCTTCCATCAGCTTAAGTTGTAGGCATATAACTACACTACACCAGATGTTCCTGGAAATCTGTAACGTGCAACAAATATAAGTTTTCGTGAGGAGCAAAATAAAATGGCATCAGGGCCTCTCAAATTACGCTTCAGACTATTTTAGTGTAATTACCATGAGGACATACTTTTGCACACGTGGACACAGGCATTTGTATATCTTGGGCATCCTTTCTGTAATAGCATGCTTATAAGAACATATTTCGACAGCAGTACACTAACAATTAGTTGACGTATCGGTTTGCAGAGAAATGGCAGGTCTATTCTTTCGAATTTTTAATAATAACAGCAAAACAGAGGGACTGTGCGTTCCACATTGAAGCCACAGCGAAAAAAGTATATATATTTGACGCTTATTAAGAAATTCAATTTTTTCGCTGAAAACTATCTATAATGTATGCTCGAATTAATGTTTCGTAGGCGAAAGACTGCGGATTTTTTCAGAATATATGTACATTTGTACGAGTTAGGATCAGGCAATTCCTTTACTGATATTCAATAATCACCGGTTAGTTAAGTGGTTCAGTTCGTTGGATAATTGTCACCGATATTTGGCACACTATGGATTTAGTCCATAGTGTTCAGAAACAGAGAAAGGAAGAAGTTGGAATTGCTTTGCTGTACAATATCTTGGGGAAAAGAAGCGTAAAGATGATGAGCAGTCTTCGTTTTCTTTGTTAGCGGACTGGAAAATTGGTTTTAGAAGTAGTTGAGACGTATCTGAAGTTTATGATTGTACCATCGGTTTAGAGAATACTTAAGATGGGAAGGCGTTAGTCCCAGTAGCAATACATGTATATTTTATTAGAGAGCAATATATGTACATATGCAGCTTAATCTTTAACGTGACCATTGAGTCCATTTGTATCTGCAAACTGAATTGATTAAATGCAGTCACATAGTGGACCTTGAAATGTTTAATCAATTTCTACGAGTCCTTTGTTACGGTTATACCGATCGCCTGAAGTTACAGTTAATATACGACAACCGTATTACACACACTAGCGCACGCATATGTACAGGGTGGCCAGCTAAGAATGCAAAGTGCTGTATCTCGTAAACTATTCGTCCGAGCGACTTGCGGAAAAAAATATATTACTAAAGTGGACAAAAGAAGACCGTGGAAAATATTTTCACATTTCCAAGATGGTCGCCAGAGGGCGTAACCGTAATTTTAAATTTTTAAAGTGATTTTTCACTGAAATCCACACCGATATTGTTATTATTATTATTAGTTTATGGAGACTCCAATAGATGTGACGTTGCGGTTCGCACAAGAGGCCATTTGTAGTCTGCTAAGAGCAGAAATTGAAGCTGCTGCAATGTCCATGCATGAGCGGCTCCAACACTGCATTGACAATGAGTGTGATGCAAGACGAAGACGAGAAGTTCGAACATTGAAGGACGCATTAGTTTTACTCCAAAATCAATTCTTTTCTCTTATTATGCTCCTGCACGATTTTTCTAATTCGTTTTGAACTCAAAATAGTTTTATTATTTAAAATTGATTAAAGTATGAAATTTTATCATTGAATCTTGAAAAATGACAAATAAACAACAATATATACCGGTGTAATAGCATTTTTTTTAAACTATATTACAATTAATTTTTTTTCTTCGATATTTCAAGCTACGAATAAGATATCAAGATACCGTTTTCACTAACCTATTTAGGTATCATTTCACTAGATTTTTATGGAAAAAAGTCATATTATTCCATTTGATTTTTTAGAGAACTTTGCAATTTTCTGTTATTATATCAAAAAGCGCGCTCTAGCGGCGTCACCAAGAATCAGAGAAATCATAGGTAAGATGGGTTTGGTGGAACAATAAATGCTTTTTCCAACGACACCAAGTTTGTTACAATCCGTTCAGCCGTTTCGGAGTTAGAGCTGTTTATTTAAAAAAACATCAAATTACCTCCCACCACTTTATTTTAATAGATACGTCAAAAAATGTTAAACAAAAATTGCTCGACTAAAACTCAGTTTTAAAAGGCAGATATATTTTGGTAACATTTACTATGTAGATTTCAGTGAAAAATTACTTTAAAAATTTAAAATGACGGTTACGCCCTCTGTCGACCATCTTGGAAATGTGAGAATATTTTCCACGGTCTTCTTTTGTCCACTTTAGTGATATATTTTTTTTCCGCAAGTCGCTCGGATGAATAGTTTACGAGATACAGCACTTTGCATTCTTAGCTGGCCACCCTGTACATATACGTGTATAAGTGGGGATAGATTCGTTGTCGTCTCTCGCTCAGTTTAGTCATAGTCACGGGGAAGAAACTTAAATTACAAGACGTGTCCTATTAGAAATTAGTTGTCTAAACCGCCAGAGATGGCGCGACTACGTAAATGACGTCATGTATTCTTGGTATTAAGGTAAATATTAGCGTTCGCCATATTGTTTGTTTACTTTTGTTGCGGGTATATTAGTTGTGTATTCGAGTTTATTTGCCGTTTTTGGAATATATATTTGCGATTTGTTTGTGGGCAATATTTAGCGATAGTGCATTGTATTAATTGCTACGTACTACATCAACGTTGTGTTAAAAAAGAGTGGCAAGCAAAAAAATATTGTGGAGATCTTTCCAAATTGCGGTATTGCACGCCACAGTTAATACAAGCAAATATACATTATTGCAAGAAATAATTCCACCAGTAGCTAATAAAAAAAAAATGTATAACACTATCTTCAATATTTTAAAAGATGAGGTAAAGTTTAATTTTATGAACCATTGTAATCACACAGCTGATGTGATCAACATTTTAAAACTATTTTCACTGTTTTTCTTTTTGTCACAATTGGTCAGTTAATGGAGTAAATAGAATTCTATTAGCAGGCAAAGAATCCCAGATGAGAAGTGTTGACAACATTTTTATGCAAGCACACAAATATTTATCTAGAAAAAATAATAAATTTGTAAAGATATTATAGTTTCTTTAAATACATGTAAAATGTGAAAAAAGCCTTACCTTTTATTTGTTATGAGAATGTTTGTTTTTTCCTCTCTAATAATGTATATATATTTCTCTAGAAATTTACAGTCATTCGCATTACAACAACTTTGCTCGTAATGAATCTAACATTAGGAAAATCATTAACAGATCAGCTTGATTTTTTTTTATCATTTGTATCATCTTTATTTCTAATATAAAAATAATAATAATGATATTCAAGCCAGCTGTTAGTGATTTTCCTTATAATACATCTATTTTCTATTAAAAAAATAAAAATAAATATTCCCGCTACAAAATATTTAAAAATTAGTTGTCTAAACAACCGTAGATGGCGGTAATAAGATACAAATAGTTAATATTGGAGTTCACCATCTCTATTATCTCTGGTCATAGTATAGTATCAATCCTCTCACATACATACGTACACACATGTTTATGTGTGTGTATTTTAAGCTTAATATCTACTTTTATTTACTGCAACCTGTATATGGATGTATATGCTAATAGGTAGTAATTGGTAAGAGTATAGGCATAAGCTTCACTTCATATACTAAAACTTTGTATTTGTGAATTTAGTTTTGATTCCATTTGAACTAATTATACAGTTTTTTCTTTATATTGTTTGAACATGGTTAAGAAGTGGTAAACAATTCCAAACGTGTAAATGTATCGAGCATTAAATCTCTTAGGGAAAGCTTTACGAGGACTAAGAATTGCTTACAACGTTAATTAATCAGCTTTTCCTTTATGAAACTTAATATCCTGGGGCCCAATCGGATTGTCATCACTTAAACATGGCTTAATTCGTTGCAACGCAACGATCAGAATTTGAAAAATAAGCACACCTTTCATCATGCACCGACGTCAAATCCGGATTATGCTCCAAATAAGGTAACGACAAGTGTTTAATGAAGATAAGTTACTGTTCCAGTAATTTTTTATCGATAAAATTAATGATCTAACTATGTAGACAGCTATGTTACAGCGAATGCGCGTAACTTGTATAAATTTTTGCGTAGGCAGTGCCATGAATTGCTCGTGGCGAGAATTTCTTTTTCTGAAGTTACGTTGAATCTTGCGCGCGTTATGATGGTGATTAATTTAGTTCCCGTAACATTTTTTACCCGTTGGAAATTGTTGTCGATGTATTAATTTTATATGAGACATATTCACGTTAAAGAGAGAATTAAGACCACCTATAACAATAATTTCTGCAAAAATTATTTCAATCTCGTTAACTGAATATTTGAATTCGAAATTTTCAAACATCTCAAAGGCAAACGATAACTCCTTCCCCCTACGTTAATCTCTGTCTACCTCACGATATATATCATTAACAAATGTATAAGCGTTTGAAAACCCTCTTAAATTTTATACGTTCGCAGCATACCGGTAAATTACACAACCTCGAATTTTCTTAATGGCAGCAGTTCACACGCGAAGGCTCTGCGGTGACATTTTCGAAAAGCTCTTGGATAAAATTAATCTCTCTTTTGCTCCCGGCCTTGTATCTCATTGGGAAAGCGCTGAACCCGTGGAAATTCCGAATGATTCATTTCGAGCATTCGTAATAGATTGAAAAACGGAAGAGAATTCTGACGGTCACTTTAGAGAACTGCTAGTTACAGAGCGGATATATTTTTTCTGCTGTTAGAAATGAGAGTCAAATGGGTAGTTTGGGAATTGTATCAAATTTACATCATATTACTTTACTTGGATTAGGTAAAGAATGATACACCATTCCTGAGAGGGTGGAGCTTGTTAGCCATGTCGACCATATATACGCTTGCGAATATATGCAAAAACTTGAAACTACTGGCTCAGCAGCGTACAAGAAAAGGGTTGTAAATAGGATGACAGATGAACTGAAGGAGAGGTAGTTAAGTGTTGGGTTTCATGACCGTTGTCCATTCAAGAGGTGTTGTAAAACTTGACGGATTGCTGATTATCCTTCTTCAGTAGTTCTCTAAAGACTGTCTTTAGAGAATTATTTTAGAGATATTTAGAGAGTGTAGTTCTCCAAATATCAAAAAGGTAAATCCCAGAGACCATTTCATTGGAGAAGTAATTGGAACTTCCACAACTTTGAAAATGGAGCCCGTGTCTGGTATATACACGGATCCAAAACTAGCAACGGGGTAGGGGTTGGCGCTGATGGATCAAGGACCAACCTCTCCAGACCCCTAGGAGCATTTCCAACAATCTTTCAAGCGGAGATAGATGCTTTATTATATATTACATCCGAGAAAACCTAGACAAAGGCCTGAAGGATGCCAACATCTATATATCCACCGATAGCCAGGCCGCTCTGAAAGGTCTGGCCACTCACAAGTTTGAGTATAAGTTGGTCTGGGAATGTCGGATGAAGGTGACGCAACTGACCACAAATAACAGGGTTTCCCTAATGTGGGTTCCAGGGCACACGGATACCTAAGGAAATGACATAGCGGACGAACTTGCAAGACAAGCCGCAAACATGAATTTCTTTGGACCCGAACCCTTCTTTGGCGTATCAAAACACCAGCTCAAGAAGGAACTTAAATACGGGGAAGCAAAAGAAATGGCATCCCTCTGGAGGAAAACACCCGGACAAATACAGGCGAAGAAATTCATCAACTGCTCGCCAAATAGTAATAAAAAACTTTTTGATCTAAGTAAAGTAGGTACCACCTCAGAAAGATGGGCAAAGCTGTTGAAGACATGTGTCGCTTTTGCGAACTGAGATCTGAAACAGCTGAGTAGCACATACTTGGCGAGTGCGAAGCATTGGGCCGGCGAAGGTTTCAGCATCTAGGACAGGCAACTGTAACGCCTGAATAGATTACGGCCTTGGCACCCAAACTAATTCTGGGATTCGTTAGGAATATCGGATTAGAAGGGTACTCAAGGAATGGGGTATTCCCAATAGATCAACAGGTCGCAGTCAGATGAGGTTATAGAGCCTGCACCCTCTTTCCAGCCAGACCCCTCTTTTACAATACAATACAATTTTGCAAGTAATAATTTGTGCCTCAACCGAGATAATACGCAAGAAATTATCTTGAACTTAAACCCTTTTGTAGACCAATTTAATAGTGTGCCAGTCCAGTGTCTTGGTCTGACCTTGGATGGGAAATTTATGTGGGAAGTACACGTGGATGCCATGGCTGGTCGCCTGTCAACAGCCATATGCACATATATATCTTAAGGAATTTGGCAAGTGTTATCACCACCGATGTCTTATTAATGGCATATCAATAATAATAATAATAATAATAATAATAGTAATTTATTTTAGTCCTTGACAAAAAATTCTAAACAAACATGTAAACCACACAAAAGTAGATGTATACAGCAAGGATGAAAAATATGATAGGGATCAAATATCATCAAAAATTGGAGATATTTGCTCTTCCACCCTACCATGACCTATACCTAACCTACAACTAAAGAGAGCAAAAGGTGATGTGTGCTTGTTAACATTAAGTGTTATTTGTTGTTTGTTATCTTATTTTACTTGTATTGTACTTAATGTACAATGTATTTTTTTGTACAATTATGAACAGAAATATATATTATTATTATAGGATGATTTGTCAAATAAAAAATATCTGTTTATCTATCTATCTATGTTTTGCGTTACTATCGTTTGCTCAGTAGGTAGGTACCTCTGATTTTTGGGTAATTTATTGAACACACATCGAATTATAAAGTCTACATTGTAACGCAACTCCTCTTATTCTTCTAAGCTTTTTGACTATGGTTGTTCTAGCCACGTAGACTTTCGTGTGGAATTCCTAACGCAATAGCCTAATCATCACAATTTACCAGGCACTCGCCTACATGTTCGGCCTTGTGACGAGGTAATGGTTTGTCCGAATATAGCTTGCCAAAATTCAATTCCAAACTAAGCTATCAGTTCCACGGTGATTTTGGCCAACTGCATGGTATGCACGCCCATCCTTGAAAATGCGAGTTCTCGATAAATTTGAAATTTATACTGTGATGCATAAACGCAAATATATGCATTTTGCCGGTATCTAGTGCAGCAGGTGGTAAGATGGCCCTCAATTGAAATTTTTAATCTCTTCAAAGAAAGGAAATGTGGAAGAGGAATTTTCGTCAGCTGATGTTTTGTTAAAGTTTTCATCCTAATCGGTTTAGCCCTTGCAGGAACCACACCCTGACTTTGAAGTATGTATATTCCGATAAAGGGATTATCTTTCGAAATGTTTAATACTCCCTCTATTGAAACTGTCATCAATGTCATCTATATTTTCAAGTTCAAGATATTTTAGCCATACTGAAGTCTAATTGAAGTCCTACTACCTACTATTTGTCTTGTGAATTCAAGATTAGTGTAGAGAATTCATCGCTAACACATCTTCCAAAATCCTTCACATTTTTTCCGTAAACAATTTAGTTTCAGCTTTTACCGTATTCCCAACCCTTCTCTTTTAGTTTGTATGCTTAAATTCAGAGGTATGGTGGCTACTTTTTCTTCTTCAAAACCAATTTGACGTAGTTGGGAAATGTGATTTTGAATTCTTTTTAATGACAAACTTAACTATTTTGTGAGCATTGCACAGTTGCATAGATTGCACCAACTTCTAAACCTTGTGGGTTAGAGTTTCAACAGGATCCTTCCTCCAATTCCTTGCATCAAACTTTTGCTTTTTTTCTGATCTTTTTTTTCTGCTTCTCTACGTATTCCGTTTGTAGTATTTCACAATTAAACAGGTGGTTGTCTATTAAATATTCACAATGCTCTTTATCAATTTGTTAACTAGGTAATTCGGATAGCTGCACTAAAAATTGTACCAATACATTAACGTAATAGTTTAATTCTATACTAGTATGATTTCGATAAATCGATTGTAAATATAGCAATATTTTTAGAAATCGTTTTATTTCCTTCGCAAAATCGTAACGATTACTACCTTTTTTCTCTATACAGCCAATATTCTCGTCGGCAGGGAGAACGTAAAATGTAATTTACTTTATTTAAACGCACACTGAATATCTGGCAATTCATAAATTAAATTGTTCGAGTCGGCATTACAACGCTGAAACTGAATAGCCGGCACAATGTTATAGCGTGAAAAGGCGCTTTTATAGTCCATAAAATGCATACGTTTTAAGAAGTTCGCTTATTGTGGGATGTACGCGTAAATTTTTTTTACGACGAAACGCAATTTCGTGTCTATTTAATCATACGTCTTTTTTCTGTTGTCAACTAACTACCTAATAGTTAAAATTTGAAATACAAAGTACAATCACATGAAGAAGATAGCAGTGCAGATAGTTGTTTTAACAATATTTTCATAATTGATCGGGGAGTCTGACGGCAGTTATAGTGTGCTACTACTTCTGTATAAAAGCGTATATATGCAGAGGAACCGTTGAGTTTAGTATTCAGGTCTTATTGTCGATTAAATTGTTCTCCTTTTTTAACATCGACTGCCACTCACACCGTCACTCTAGAGTGAGTTGTCTACAAGCATATTGTAGGTTGAAGAAATTCATTATTTCCGAAGAGTCATGGTGCCACATTTTGGTGATCTATTATGGCTGTCAAAGAATCTACACTTCAGAGGAATATATTCTAGATATTCGTCACATAGCGATCGGAAAATGACTAGATAATAGTTTCAGTGCGTTGCTAAATAGGCTAGAACACATAAAGCTAGAAGATCCAACCACCGAAAAAAAATGGAATATATTGCTGTTTAAGAATTCAAGACTGCCACAACAGCACTATTTGCTTTAATACCTTTGTATCCTTTTTACGGCTACTATTAAAGCTAAGGTACCTCTAGTCTCTCCTTGTCGGCTGTCAAAACTCATGTCCAGGACCAGATGGGGAAAC
>SMLS01066934.1:0-61712 GCA_004785975.1 Popillia japonica
AATTTTACGAGAAATTAATAAAAAAACGAATACATAAAATATACAACACAGGCAATAAACAAAATAGTAAAATATATCACACACTTCCATACATTAACGACTTAAGTGACAAAATTAAATACGAATCTAAAAAATCAGATATAAACATTACATTTACACCATACAATAACAGACAGTTATTTACAAATTTAAAAACTAAGATTAAAAAAGATAATCAAAGTAATGTCGTATATAAATTAGAATGCAAAGACTGTAATAAATGTTACGTAGGGCAAACTAGACAGTATCTAAAAAAACGACTGTATAATCATCAATACACTGTAACGCATAACATAACCGCGGAAACTGCTTTGTCTAAGCATTCTAAAGAATTACGACATAACTTTGACTTTGAAAATGTTAAGATTTTAAAAAAAGAAAATAGTTATAAAAAAAGATTAATATATGAAATGATATACATTAAAAAAGAAAATAACGCGGTCAATTTTAGAACAGATATAGAAAATTTAAGTATTATTTATAATAATTTAATCACCTAATCACGCCTGAATTTTATAAAATTAAGCTCTTGACTAGGTTTTTTTGCCATGTTTTTCCCTAGTCCTTGAACAGAATTGTTAGAGCTTGACAAAAAAATACATTGATATAAGGGGCATTAGTGTTATGATTATAAATTTACATTTCAAAATATCTTAAATTCTCCACTATATTGTAAACATAATCCTATATATCACTGAATTTCTTTGTCTGTAGATAATTTTGTAGATAGGCATGGCTAGTTATTTATTTATAATTTGACACAAAATAAATGTCAATTTTATTCCACTGAAGAAGTTGTTACGAAAACCAGATTATATATATTGTAAAGGTTTTGGAATAAATTTGACTTTGGTTCGAATTGCAAGTGTTATCATTGACCTAACAAGTGGAAAAAACTATCTAGATAATAAGATAACTTAAAAGGTCATAAAAATACATATATATCTATCAGAATGGAATTTTTATTTGATTTGATGGTTGGTTCTCAACCGCTCATCCTCTTCGAAAGTCTTAAACATGTTTTGAAGAATATTGAGGACCATTATGAATCAAGCTCATTTTCATGACTGCACTCTCTATTGTGGATTTAGAATTAGAATGTCAGAATGCTTATTGAGGTGAATGTCGTCTTGCTTGTAAGATGTCTCCAATCTCTTCATTCCAATTCATCCTTGGCCTTCCTCTTTTCTCTTTTCCAATCCCAACCAGCTTTTCATATCTGGCTCAGTATACATCTTAGAGATCTTGATTCCAAACTCTGGTATTGTTTAGCATCAAATTTCTGGAGGTCCTTTATGGACGTTGCTATCCAGCTCTGAAGACTTGATTTTTCTTCCTGCGATTTTGGAGGTTTCATCCATAACAATAAAGACCTCACTATGCGTCCTTGACAGCACACGCTGACACGCTGCACGTCGACAGTTTTAATGATGTCAAAAATAAAGCTATAAGTGTTAATGGTAATATGCATCACTTCTCCGCAAGCTCACACTTGAACAAAGTTGAAGTGCACCACTCGGCACACCCGAATTGTACCAACTTAATACGTCGGAACGTTACTGACGCGCCACCTAACGGTACACTCGTTAATCGCAACGCACGCAGGAAATGTCGATGGCACCGGTACTCGGGGCCTCCGCCAGATAATGTTATACCTGTTCGGCATTCCAGAAATAATTATTATTATGTTTCAAAACACGTCCTACGGAACGACCTTGGTTATACGCGGAGCCGAGGGAGGTGCGCGCAATTAAAGCACAACGCGTCGTATTTCCATCAGAACAGAACCGGAGCTCCCTCTCGGAGTTTGGATAATTATTACGCAATATACGCGACGAAAGAAAAAACGCCGCGTAGAGTAGCTACATTAACTTAATGACATTTACGGCGGGGACAAGCGGTGCAAAGGAGAGAAAAAAATCGAAAGGTGCCCCTCACATTATTAAGGGGCATATCGGATATCCACCGACCGTTCTTCTTTTTTTTTCTTCTTCTTTTTTGGTGTACATATTATATAATATGGAAATTTTATTCGGCTCGGAATAAATTTGGATATTTTGTCTCTCTTCTTTTCTCGGTATAACATAAATAAGTCAGCAGTTAGGAATTAATGGGAGGATATTGCAGGACGATATAGGAGCTAATGCAAATTTCGGAAAAGTTTTTAATCAAATTGTATGGCTGCTGGCAATTTCCTGGTTGTAACGGCGGAGCAAACAGTGAATAAGTTGTTTTTATTAAAACTTAATCATTGCCTTATTTAGGTCTATTAATATGTTGCATTGCGTTTTTCATTTATTCCATGACAAAGAGCTACCGCAAGAAAGCATAGTGAGGGCTTTATTGTTCATTACTTTTATGGATGAAATCTCAAAAATCGCAAAAAAAAGATCAAGACTTCAGAGCTGGATAGCAACATCCATAAAGAGTTTGGAATCAAGATCTTTAATATGTCTAGTGAGACAGATATGGAAAGCTGTTTGGGATGGAAAAAGAGAAAAGAAGAAGGCCAAGGATGAATTGGAATTAAGAAATTGGAGAGATCGTACAAGCAAGAGGAGATGCACCTCAATAAGAATTCTAACATTCTAATTCTAAATCCACAATAGAGAGTGCATTCATGGAAACGAACTTGATTCATAATAGTCCTCAATATTCTACAAAACATGTTTAAGTCTTTCGAAGCGAATGGGCGTTTGAGAACCAATCATCAAATCAGAAAAATTCCCATTCCGATAGAGTAGCAGAAATTTATGTCAAAAAAAGGTAAAACTTTATTGTTATTCCAAGATATAACCTTAAGACTCTTCCAATCAAAAACTAATGCCTAGAATGATAAAGTCAACAATACCAATTGAAGTAATAATATTAAAACCCAGAATTGTAGAAAATGTACAAACTATTGTACGGATAAAACTGCTAAACCTTCTAAAGATCTTCAAAATTGGAACTGAGTAAGTGAAAAGTTAATGGCCAAGAGCAACAGATTGCGTAGATAACCAGCTTCAAGTCAGTAGTTGCAAAGACTAAAACCAGTAACCATCCATTATGATTAAGAAGATCAGATGCAAAATTTTGTTGGACCCACTTTACTCAATTCCAAATTCATTAAATGTGGTTACGTTAAATTTGCAGTCAAAATATCAAACTATACAATATCCAATACGAAAAGTCAAAAGAATACAGTAGGTGTTAGATCAGTAAGAAACACTGCTAACAAAAAAAAAGAAATACAGTTGGAAATAGGAAAAGATTCAGAACAAGCAGATATGGTAAACAAAGCAGAAGGAAAAGATGAACAAGTTGCCTTGTTATATCAGAGGGTGGAGAAGAATAAGAGACCTAGAGTGCCTAAATTATAAATAAAGAAAAATACCATCAAAAATTCTCGGAAAATGTAAATGAATCATCAACAGCAAAATAGAAACCTGTCAGAATCTTGAAGATCTGGCGCCTACGATTTGATTAGCTCTCATTAGTAAGCACATTTGCAACGGTAATCTGTTTTCTTTTCTGATTTGTGGTTGTGTATACAGCTTCACTCTCTGTACTTTAAATTCAGGTGGATGTTTGATGAAGGTTCTAACATATTTGGCTAATTCAGTTTGTCCTTTCTGGTCTATGTCATAAAAATTGAAAATTTAATTAATCCACTTGGCTTTGGTTAGGTTAGTTAGCATTATTATTGGCACAATTCAAGCTTAACACTTTTGGATCAATTGTTGTTTGGACTCCTCTTGGAAGGTCCTTCTAGGATTGCATCAGGTTCACGCTGGAGTCTATGAAACATTAAATTTTTCTTTTCACTGTTTTTATATCTAGCTACATCCATCTCTGAACTTTTGAAAACGACAACCATAATGATCAAACTCAATTGGAGACTAAAACCCATCATTGTTGTAAATAGCTTACCAGTGGTGTTTTAGAGGAACTCTTGAAACCATTTGGAATCGGACCAAACATTTATGACAACTGGCAAATATGTAAGATTCAATCTGGAGTTGCAAAGAGCGAGTCTGATTTCCAAGAGAAGCTGCATATTTCAATTGTAAGTGAACAAATTTCTCTTAGCTAGATAGTCTTCTACTGTAACAGGACTTGAATTAAAATTAGAGACATCCGAGACTATCTGCAGGTCTTCACGTTCTGACCAGTCATTCTAAATGGTGTAGATTTTCGAAAGGAATAATCCTACTTATTTGGGCCAGGACACATCTTGCAGCTGACTATATTGATCAATCTGATTCCTTGGCTGGCAAAATTCAAATTTTTCGAATATTTTTTGTGAAAAATCCGTATCTCTAAGTTGTGATTTTGGACCAGCTAGTTCTGTTTCTAAGGACAACTATAATTGTTTTCTATTATTAGGCTTTACATGCACAAATGGCGTTTGTGTGATCTAAATATCCATTTGGATTACCTCTATTGCAGAAAGATAGAATGTTAGTCCTCCAAAAGATGATAAGGGAAAAATGAATCTGAACCACAGCCATTGAATTCAGCCTTTTAAACGTACAAGTTGCTACTATGTATCTGGGCACGAGAGTAGTGGCACTATTGATGCCATATCAATTCCAACTTCGTTTCAAATTTGTATGTTGTGTAGTGGTTGCCCCATTGGACTCCCTTTTAATCTTGAAGACCAAACCGTCATCAAACCAACTGTCACTTTCAGCTCCCTTTTTGCAGGATTCTGCTGGAGAGGTGACCAAGAATATTTTGCAAGAGATTAGATTAGATGTACGTAGGTAGGATGTAATTTTAGAGTGTATTGTAAGGAGTTGGGGGAGGTTAACTTTACGCCAGAAAGCTACTTGTAAGAATGGTGGTGCAAGCTACTAGCAGATTTTTGAGGTTCTTAGACGAAATGAAGGAGGTGGTGGTGCTACAAATTAAACCTGACGAAGCCAATTGATGATGGTAAATCTCATCAAAATTATGAAAATATGATCGACTTTGTTTGGATTTACAGCCAAAATATTTTACAAATCAAAAGCCCATCAAGTATCCTCAAGGTACTGGATGGGATAAAAAAAAGTCTGAAAGCCTTCTCAGAGTCAAATTTTAATTTTGCATTTTGAAGAATAAAACAAAGAAAACAGTATAATCCAGAGCTTGATGATAAAATTTAGCACATGTTAAAAGTTGAAAGTTAGCTTAAACCTGCCGTGGGCTGTAAAATCTAATGGATCGAGCATGTACAACAACTAATTACTTTATTTTAGCTTTATATTGAGTGTATGAGGTCTTGTGCTTCATGACTTCACTTATTTTCCTCTTAAAATTTCCCTTCCCCCCCCCCCCTCCCCAATTTTTCCTTTTGGCAATTCCACCATACGATTCTGCCAAAAAACGCGAACCTTGCAAAATATGTAAAATCCCAGCCTTCCAGCCTTACGAGTTTGTTAACTTTATTTAAATCTCCCGAAATATATGACAGAAAAGAAACCTCTTCATCCTCCTTCTCCACCTCCTCCTCCGAGAAATCCATAAAAGAATGTCTGAAGAAGAGATACTGCAGTGAAAGCGGCAGTAAGGGCACAACGCTTTCATGAATGGTTGCAATATTCGGAATCAATAGTGTGATGGTGGCGGTTGGCGGCGCGCTGGTCCGTTTCGTTTCCAAACTTCGTCTCCTCGCTATCTATCTTCGCGTTCCGACGATGGCTCCATCTCTCTCCCGATACGAGGAACTATCCGGATACGAACTATTCGTAACATCGACTACGCCACACTGGGACCTTATAGAGACGTGTAGCAGTGTAACAATTGGAACACAAACACGGCGTATCGTGCCTATTAGTTCTGCTTTAGATGTTCGTATTAATTCGGTGCGCAAACAAACAATCGATAAATTATACGTATGATGATATAAAGAACAGGGTTGCTCTAATAATACACGCGATTATGTTGTTTAACAGTTTATTAGTAGATGTTGTGGTTGATGTTAAGAAGTGTGATTGGGAATCGTTATGGAGTTATTTTCGAATTTCGTCACCGTAGCAGCAGAAAGATTTTTAATTTATTGTTTTGAAAATTTCGTTACAAGTTATATCTGGTTAATTGTAATTGGACAACATTTTAACAGTCTGGGATATTCTGGCTCTATCGTTGGTCGGTTAAGGTTGACCGACTTCAGACATTGGACGAATCAAGTTGTTGAGGCTAAATATTAGAAACCGTCCACAATTTCAGTCTAGTACCCCTTCTACATTGGACTGAAAATGCTATCAACCCCTTCTATATTAGACTGAAAATGTTACCAGCCCCTTCTATATTGGACTGAAAACGCTACCAGCCCTTTCTACGTTGTACTGAAAATGCTACCAGCTCCTACTACATTGGACTGAAAACGCTACCAGCCCCTTCTGCACTGGACTGAAAATGCTACCAGCCCCTTCTATATATTGGACTGAAAATGCTACCAGCCCCTTCTAGATTGGAGTCAAAATGCTACCAGCCCCTTCTATATTGGACTGAAAATGCTACCAACCCCTTCTATATTGGACTGAAAATGCTATCAACCCCTTCTATATTAGACTGAAAATGTTACCAGCCCCTTCTATATTGGACTGAAAACGCAACCAGCCCTTTCTACGTTGTACTGAAAATGCTACCAGCCCCTTCTGCACTGGACTGAAAATGCTACCAGCCCCTTCTAGATTGGACTCAAAATGCTACCAGCCCCTTCTATATTGGACTGAAAATGCTACCAACCCCTTCTATATTGGACTGAAAATGCTACCAGCTCCTTCTATATTAGACTGAAAATGTTACCAGCCCCTTCTATATTGGACTGAAAACGCTACCAGCCCTTTCTACGTTGTACTGAAAATGCTACCAGCCCCTTTTGCACTGGACTGAAAATGCTACCAGCCCCTTCTAGATTGGACTGAAAATGCTACCAGCCCCTTCTACATCGGACTGAAAATGCTACCAGCCCCTTTTATATTGGACTAAGAATGCTACCAACCCCTTCTATATGGGACTAAAAATGTTACCAGCCCCTCCTACATTGTACTGAAAATGCTAACAGCCCCTTCTACATTGGACTGAAAATACTACCAGCCTCTTCTATATTGGACTGAAAATGCTACCAGCTCCTTCTATATGGGACTAAAAATGTTACCAGCCCCTTCTACATTGTACTGGAAATGCTACCAGCCCCTTCTACATTGGTCTGGAAACGCTACCAACCCCTTCTACACTGGACTGAAAATGCTACCAGCCCCTTCTATATGGGACTAAAAATGTTACCAGCCCCTCCTACATTGTACTGAAAATGCTACCAGCCCCTTTTATATTGGACTGAGAATGCTACCAACCCCTTCTATATGGGACTAAAAATGTTACCAGCTCCTTCTATATGGGGCTAAAAATGTTACCAGCCCCTTCTACATTGTACTGGAAATGCTACCAGCCCCTTCTACATTGGACTGGAAACGCTACCAACCCCTTCTACACTGGACTGAAAATGCTACCAGCCCCTTCTAGATTGGACTGAAAATACTACCAGCCCCTTCTACATTGGACTGAAAATGCTACCACCCCTTCTATATTGAACGAAAAATTTTACCAATTCCCTTTTACGTCAGCCGGGTACCGGTCTCTCTTGATTCAGCTTAGAAATGGTACCAACCCTAACTAGATTATCTTGAAAAATGGTATCAGCTGTAGCGCTTTTTCTTGCGTATTCAAAACCATAACCGGCTTATATAGCGTGTCCAAATAAGGTAGCTATATTCGCAGCAATATAACCACCCTTTTACCAAAACTTTCTTCACATTTTTTCATACCTAAGACTCTCCAGAAGTATTAAATGTTTCATTCTGCAAAGGCAAATCCTGAAGACATTTCTTTATTTTAGTTGGTACCTTCGTTTTGCAAGAGAGGCTGGTTCCAATTTTTGTGGGGGTTGATAGTATTTTTTGAGTTTAATATGGAAATCATTGATGTTATGGTCTAGGAGAGGTTGACCTGGTCTTCTTGAACGTTATTTAGCCAGCAAATATTAATCCTAGGTGGCCCTCATTTTTAAGGTTTATGTAAAAAGGGTTTTGAGGCAACAATTTTATTTTGATTGGTACAATTTTTCAAAACTGGTGCCAAATAGAAGAGCATGAATTGGACATACTGGTCCCATTTTTAGACGCATAATTGGAGGTGTTGGCATAATTTTCAAGGTCAATACTAGAAGGAGTTAACATTTCATTACTTTAGGTGGTACCACTGTTTTGCAAGGGATGTTGGTACCACTTTTGTAATAGAGCATGGAATGAGAAAACGATACCACGGAACTGGGATGAGGTGGCACTCATAGAGGACGACAACGAAACTGTATGAGGAAATTCTAGACGAAAAATATAAGAAGATGGCGCAGAGTGGCTTTCCCAAAGGCAGGAATATGGAAGACCATGTATTCACTAGCAGGAAAATATGTAATAGATAAAACGCTGTATCCAGGAAAGAAACATTTTTGTCGTTCATTGATCTAGGAAAGATCTTTTGAGCCCATCTTTTGAGGTGGGCGTTTTGTTTTGAGTTTAAAATGATCTCCTGTATATATCATCATCAAGCATCGCTTGATGAGCTGCCAACTAATGGCGGAACACAATTAAATAACAAAGATTTCCATCTTTAACTCCTGTCAAATAAATTAGCCCGTACGCTACGTCAGCTGCAACACTATTACCAACCGTCTTTAATATAGATTCCAACGTAACAAATTTGCTGAATCCTTCGTTGAATTCTGACAATTTAATAAATGACAGCGTATTCGTACCGTCGTCATTTATTAAACTTAACCCGATATTAAACATTCGTCAGGCATTGTATGTTCTTCAACCGCAACAGCTCTATTTTATTTATACGCAAAGTTATTGTTGAAGCAATGAATTCACCTCGCGTGATCTTCAAACACAAAACTTTATGATTACGTTGTCTGATGCTTTGTGCGCGAATATCTTTTCCCATCATTCCCGGGCAATTTATCATCGTAACACTTAACGATTGTAATTTAAATGTAGAAAATCGATACACGTACAAGGAGTAAGCCGTGGGTGTATTATAGTGACACGTATCAGATAATAAGCCGGCAATAGAATTACACTAAAACGATTTTTAATTCTTCGAAGTGCTCAACCGCCCACTTTCAACGAGCGGCTCGATTTACGGTCAGAAAATGTCATAAAATGTTAAAGTTTAAATTGAGCATCTCAGTCTCTCGGACGGTACAGCAGCGTCCGTCGGGGCAATTATAGTTTATCTAAATCATCTTGCAGCTGTGTCCTCGTTTTGTTCGTCGGAACTCATCCGCGGAAGCGGCCGTGTCGCAATATTATTGCTTAAGAAATTTATAAACGTCCACAACGAGGTGGAACGTAGTTGTCAGCGGCAGGATACAAAGCGTCAGCTACGGGAATTGAGAAGTATGGAATTAATTTTAAAATTTCAAACGTCGTTAGTCATGTGCCCACATATTAAATGCACGAGTATGTCCCTGCACTATTAATTCATGAGCGGACAGGTTCGGATATACATATATATGTACAGGTCGGTCCGGAATGGTTTACGAATTCATGCGAATTTATAGAGCCTTGACAGATTTATAACTACAATTTAATTCATATTAAATAATCACCGTACTAGCAAGAGCAATAAAAGATGTTTAAATATTAGAGATGAACTAGAAATACTTCCTAGAAGGTGTCATCAGCCTCCCTTCCCTAAAACGTATCTGAATTCCTCGCTCCTTCCTTCTGGCGCCCACTTTCAGAACTAGTACCACCGTACGTGTAATGTAACATTGCTGTATTACAAACAAAGCAACACTAAAAATGGTACCACCCTCTTCTACATTAGACTAAAATTTGGTACCACACCTTTCTAGATAAGATTGAAAATGCTACCAGCCCCTTCTACGTTGGACTAAAAATGCAACCAGCCCCTTCTATATTGGACTAGAAATGCTACCAGCCCCTTCTATATTTCACTGAAAATGTTACCAGCCTCTTCTACATTGGACTGAAAATGCTACCAGCCCCTTCTACATTAGACAGAAAATGCTACCAGCCCCTTCTACGTTGAACTGAAAAAGTTATCAGCCCCTTCTACATTGGATTGAAAATGCTACCAGCCCCTTCTACATTGGATTGAAAATGCTACCAGCCCCTTCTACATTGGACTGAAAATGCTACCAACCCCTTCTACATTGGACTAGAAATGCTACCAGCCCCTTCTACATTGGACTAGAAATGCTACCAGCCCCTTCTATATTCGACTGAAAATGCTACCAGCCCCTTCTACATTGGACAGAAAATGCTACCAGCCCCTTCTACGTTGAACTGAAAAAGTTATCAGCCCCTTCTACACTGGACTCAAAATGCTACCAGCCCCTTCTACATTGGATTGAAAATGCTACCAGCCCCTTCTACATTGGACTGAAAATGATACCAACCCCTTCTATATTGGACTGAAAATGCTACAAACCCCTTCTATATGGGACTGAAAATGCTACCAACCCCTTCTCTATGGGACTAAAAATGTTATCAGCCCCTTCTACATTGTACTGAAAATGTTACCAGCCCGTTCTATATCGGACTGAAAATCTTACCAGCCCCTTCTACATTGGACTAGAAATGCTACCAGCCCCTTCTATATTCCACTGAAAATGCTACCAGCCTCTTCTACATCGTACTAGAAATGTTACCAGCCCCTTCTACACTGGACTAGAAATGCTACCAGCCCCTTCTATATTCGACTGAAAATGCTACCAGCCCCTTCTACATTGGACAGAAAATGCTACCAGCCCCTTCTACGTTGAACTGAAAAAGTTATCAGCCCCTTCTACAATGGACTCAAAATGCTACCAGCCCCTTCTACATTGGACTGAAAATGCTACCAGCCCCTTCTACATTGGACTAGAAATGCTACCAGCCCCTTCTACATTGGACTGAAAATGCTACCAGCCCCTTCTACATTGGACGATAAATGTTACCAATTCCCTTTTACGTCAACCGGGTACCGGTCTTTCTTAATTCACCTTAGAATGGTACCAAACCTAACTAGATTATCCTCAAAAATGTACAGTATCAACTGTAGTTTAAGACTCTGCAGCATCATTAAATGTTTCATCAAGCAAATGCAAATTCTGAAGACATTTTAGGTGGTACCATCGTCTTGCAAGAGAGGCTGGTTCCAATTTTTGTGGGGGTTGATAGTATTTTTTGAGTTTAATATGGAAATCATTGATGCTATTGGGGCGTTAATGTTGGAGAGACTAGGACGACTTTTGAGGATAATATAGGAGAGGTTGATCTGGCGTTCTTGAAAGTTATATAGCCAACAAATATTGGCAATGTATGGCCCCATTTTTTGAAGGACATGTATTGGACATACTGGTCCCATTTATAAACGCATAATAGGAGGGGCTGGCATCATTTTCAAGGTAAATACTAGAATGAGTTGGTACGATTTTTAAGTTAATGCAGTAAGGGTTGTGTCAATAAATTTTTAATTTGGTTGGCACCATTTTGTAAGAGAGGTTGGTGACATTGTTCAAACTAATATATTAAAGGTTGGTACCACCTTGAAGTTAATGTCGGAGATGTTGGCAACCATTTTAGTGACTAATGTTTGGTGCCATTTCGTAAAAGGGGTTGGTGCCATTCCTAACGTAACCTACTAAAGGTTGGTACCATCTTGAAGTTCATGTAGGAGGTGCTGGCAACCATGCTGGTACTATGTTTGTGACTGATGGAGGAGAGATTGGCAATCTTCCTCTTGACGGCCATAAAATTTTAAATTTTTTCCCAACAGAGACTTATCGTAGGTGGTGCCCATTTTATGGTAATGCAGGAGAGGTTCTACCGTAGAAAAAGCATAACATAGCTGGTGTACTGTACTGGACTGTACTATACGAGATCCCTTCCTTGTATTTTGACGATTATATCTATCAAAAGCAAGATTGCCAAACAGTACCAGCTAATGAATTTCTTCGTTTTGTACAGATAAGGCACCGAAAGTGCTGGAATCCAGTAGTACAGTCACGAACGAAAGTATCCGAACAAATAAATACTCATAAATACTGTAACGAAACATATAAAACAAATCGATTTAGTTTCTTACCAATATATTGCAAAATCAATGTTTTGTTAGTGCATAATAGAATTCGCGATCGCACTACGCTTTGAAGTGCGACTCGCGTGTGCAGAATTTAAACTATTGACGGTAGCGACTAAACAATAGAATAGCGGTTTTCCTACAGCTCCGTACGTATAATTATGTTCCGGGGTAACCAAATTATGCACATTCCGATCGTATGAATTGTTTATAGTAACGTTATGTATGCAGCAGCGTATCTGGTTCGCATGTTGTACGGGCTATTTCGGTGGGATTATTTGCAGTACGTTCTATATACCACCGCCTGTGTGCTATGCTTTAATTCAATCAAGACGAAATGCCAGCACGGTCATTTGTACTCTCCCCAGATGACGTTTTAGACGCTTCAAGGTTAAAATTTAATAAATTCCTTGTGGTGGTAACTAGCCCTTAGAAAAAAGGACTTTAGACAATTTTTTCCTATCTAACTGAAGACATATGCAACGCTCTTTCTGAGTAATGATTTATCATATTGACCATGTGGTCCATAGCTATCTACAAGTTGAGACTTGCATAGACAATTCTCGTAAGTTGGTCCAAAATTCCATGCAGTCCTGAGAGCTGGCAACATCCGAGGGTGTAGCTGCAAAAAGAAATTGGTGTTCTGCCACGTGGTACACTCGATTCTCCTGTATGAGGCATCGATATTGCACGAATGTTTACGGAAAATCTCGTATGAACGTAGACTAACGCTCGCTAGAGCCATTAGGGCATACTAGACCGCATCATCACAGGGCGTTACAGGTCATCGCTGGTGTGCCCCCAATACCCCTGTTGGTAGAGAAGCAAAGAAGCCTGCATTGCAACAATACTCTCTGCTCCACATTTCAGAAGTGGCAAGACAGCTGGAACGCAACCATGGTAGTTGGGCAATGGACTAGGGAGCTAATCCCACGAATAGAAGATTGGGTTAAATGTGGAAACCGGCAGGTTGGTTATCACCCCACGCAGTCGCTTACCACCCATAGTAGCTTTAAAACTAACATTAAGCAGATTGACTTATCTCAATACTGTCACGAAACAGACATACATACTTTGTTCGAATTCCCAAGATGGGAAACAGAGAGAAGGGCAACTGTTACGCCTGGAAACTAAATTTATTGCACGCGCATTGACATTCGTGTAGTCTTGACGGCCTACCTTAACGGCTGATAATGCTATTCAACAAGTGTATATATTTTTAACGTAATTGGTAAATTCTCTGTTTACACCTTCCCTATTTTGCTGTCAACTTGTGGATTTCCTGGTCTTATTTCTATTTTCTATCTGAATTTAACAGGTTTGGTTCTACGAACAATGTTAATTAGAGCGGTATCTTTTATCGTATATGAATACCTAGCTTATGGAAACTCCTATTTTGTAGGTCCTGTTAGAACATTCGGGTTGTACGTTGCTTTACCTGAAAATTCGTAGTTGGCTGGACAAATTACATCTGTCTGCCTTGGTAGTAGCGTTCACCGTATGAAATCATTGTATATTTACCCTTTAACGTTACCTTCCACGGCAATCAGCCGAGATTGTTATCTTGCAATTATTTCTAAGTTTTAGATTTTGTTTTGATAGATAGGTTATGTGTAGAGCTGTCAAATTTAAGAACTGCTAGACAGTAGTTACTGATACCACCTTATTTTCTCTGGGGTTGGTAACAATTTTTCATTTTGTTTCCGCTATCTCCTTGCTTCTAGAACGATCGACCACGTTCTCACTTCGTCCATTTTCTGCCAAACGGGTACACGTGCGCTAGAAGTTTTGATCCAGGTGGATCCTCGCTAGTTCAGCGGCTCTGTTCTACGCATGTAATACTTTCTGGGTACTCGACTTCAAGTCGGTGCTTTATATATTTGCCATATATATTTGCGAATTTATGAGTAGTCAGATTAGATTACGGAACCCGTTGGTGTGTCGTGACCCCTTCTTACAGGGTGAGTAATGAAGTCTTTTTCTCTTATCTATGTAAGTTTCTAAATCTTTCCTTCTTAGCTTAGGGTTTTAGTTCCGGGTTTTAGTTCCAGTACTTAGTTCCAGTTTTTATAGTACCGTTATTAGTGCTGGTTTAATTCCAGTCCATAGACGTAGTAATACTACAAGATATAGTTCCTTCCGTTTACCGCACGTAGGAATCCGTACACGGGGTCTCGTTTTCCCCTTTTCCTTTTATGGAACGCCAGAACCACCTCGACGTGGACGCCTTCCGTGGGACTGGTTGTTGCAGGTCAAATTTACGTCTATTTTATTTATTAACCTCGAATTATTTCTTTCAAACTATACAATTTCTAATCTTTGCAATGTAATGTCTGCAAGTGTAAATTTTAAATACTGGTAAACCAGATCTAGCTTCAATTTTCTTCACTTATAACTTTGTTTCAATCTCAATAATTAAACTAGAGTAAAACCTTTTGAGCTCACTAAGAGCACTTACGCCAAACATACCTTATCTTTTTTTTTATTAGTTATTATATAAATTCCTATGTTCACTACATATATCTGTCCAGATTTTCTGGTAAATTTTTAGATTTAGTTTGGGGAAATGTTCCCGTTACTTTTTTTTGTACGGCCGCGTCTGATCAGACCAAGCTTACCTTAAAAATTCTGTCTAGGGTGATCTTACTTAAGGTATTATTTTTAATCGCCGTGTGGCGCTTGAGCTTATGATTTAATTCTTTTTATTAACCGTGTTTGCCAGAACACCTGAATATAGGCTTAATATAGGTAACTTTTTTTTTTAATGTATAGGCGTGTTTCGTGTGACTACCCCCTTTCCCTCCTATACACCCCTTCTGGTTTCCAGAGCGGGGTAAGCACTCTGGGTGCTTCGTGGTGTATATTATTGGAAACCAGTGGCGCTACCAGTTCCACCTAACCCACACCGTCTCCACTGTGCTGAGCAGCCCTCGAAGTATCCCCCACATATAACAACAGGTAGGTCCCATGGGTAACGACCGTATTCCAGTCCCGCATTAAGTACCGTATTAAGTAACAGTTAACAACGGCCTGGTAGCACAACTAACCATAGGCTGGGGACAACCTTGGAATCTAGGAAGATGACGGCCCTCAAGGTGGGTTATCGATTGGCCTGGGGCAGCGTTAGTGTCTTCATAAGGAATATTATGACGACTAAAAACAAAGACCAAGGAGCCTAACGACACATCCACGGATGGATGGAACCAGCTTCTTCAATGCTGGAGCTAAAAATCAAATCAGAACTTCAGGTGCTAAGTTTTCGACGTTCGAAGATTCGAAGAGCCAAAAGCAAGACTGTCCATCTTCTCTCCGTCCTAGGATAGGAGTCTAATCCTGCATTTATTCGACTGACATCCACTAAAACTCATTTCCAATCAAATTATCTTCCCCAATATTGGTTCAAGTAGGCGAACTGTAGAGGTTTTCGGGAGCATTCTATCATAAGTTACTTATGATGTAACCATGAAGTCTTTGGGGCAACAACATGATACGAATATGTAGTAACATAGTGGGTTTTGAAAAAGTCCACTTTAGTTAGTAACCAAGCATTCTTGTCAGGTATATTCGTTCTGTTGTCGACTCAAAAATTTCATGAAAACGCTGTTTTCGAAAACTTTGACAACAAACTGGTAAGAACTTAGTTTTCCTTAGTTTTGCAAGCCAAAACTTTAGGAGGCTCACTTCATTAGCTTAGAATTAATGGTCGTGCTGTTCAACCAGAAAGCCTATTGCATTCCAAAGACATTTTAGCCCTCTTCGCTTGGTTGCAACCAAAGAAGGAAGACCGCGCACTGACCCTTAATTTGCAGGCCAAAACGCTAGTAGGCTCCTGGAAACTAGGTTCAACAATTCCATACATTGCAACGGTACTTTCGGGACTCCGGGAGTCGACGTAGATAATTAAGTAGAAAACATCAAATAACAGTGACAGTATTAAACACGCGTGTAGAACTCTAATCACTGTGTATCGCGTCCAACTCTAACTAGGTTGCGACAGGGCTCACTAGATGGCGTACTGCGCTGAGTCTGTCATTTGGACACCACGATGTTATTGTAAGACGTAAAGGTTAATTATCTAATAAATACAGGTTATGCCCGTTTGTAAAAATAACGAATTTTAACCTCGGGGTAGCATGAAGAAATAAAATAGGTAAGGTTCCAATACTTACATATGTACATTTATTTACAGGTCCAAAATAAAACAAATTCTTTTACATATACAGGTAATAGAAACCAAACGAAATGTCTACAGAATGCACGAATAGCAAAACAAGCGGTTTATACAATAATACTGGAGGCAAAAGAAAGAAATTCTTGTTCGTACACAGGTGATAGAAGTGAAATATATACAAATTACATGAGCAACAAAACAGGTGGCTTACCACACGAAATGCTGGAGCAACAGATATATTACAAAACGGTATGATATCTCTATATACAATAATAGCAATGAAAAAGGTACAAGTGATGCTCACGTAAGGTACAAGCCAGGTAAATTCCTATAAATAAATAAAAATCAATGAGGGTCTACTCTCGACACCTCACCGGAGGAAACAAACGCTGGGGCCAACAAAGCTTCGGCTCACCCAACGGTCAGGGTCTGGATGGTTCTGCAGTGGCCAACGAAAACTCGACACGTACCACAGAACATTTGGGGCCAACAAAGCTTCGGCTCATCCAACGGTCAGGATCCGCTGGCCAACTCAATCGGCTCCGGCAGTCAGGTAGGGAGGAGGAAAGAGCTGGAGAGCAAGTGTGTTTGAATATCAAAACGCGGCCTTCATATATCCTGACCAGTACCTTTTTGTGGCATGACATCACGAGCAAAATCATGGTTAAAGCATACTGGACATATACAGGTTAGTTCAAAAGTATATTGACATGCATTCACAAATGCAAGAAAACAATTTTAAATTAAATAAAAATTTAGTCAAAATAAATGAAAATATCTCCTAACGAAAGATTGTTTCTCTTGCCGCGAACGGAGTTCGTTACAATATAATTCGATTAGAACTGGTGCTCAAGCAGCTCCGCCACAAAGATACTTGTATCCTTTAGGCTTTTAGCCCTTTTGACAGGTTTGAGCCCACCGAATGAAGACTGCATACAGGTGAAAACGTAGTTTTCCTTAGTTTTGGAAGCCAAAACTTTAGGAGACTCATGGAAGGTAGTTTCATTAGCCAAGAATTGGTGGCCAACCGAGCCGTTGCACCCGAAAAATGAAGACCGTATACTGGTGAGGACGTAGTTTACCTAATCTGGGTTGGTCTAGCTACTCAACCCCTAAGTAGCTCCACTTTTCCCTGACCATAAAGATACACAGGACTTACAAACTTACACGAGTTGGTTCTGAATTTGCAAATGGCTATTCTGTGCTAAGCATTTTTTCCACCAACATCCACTTATTAAGGTTAAGTCTCTAAAACTCATTTGAAATCAAATTGTCTTCTCCAATTTTGGTTCAAGGGGGTGAACTGAAGAGGTTTTCGGAAGTCTTCTATCCTTCTATCAGTATATGATGTAACCATGAAGTCTTCGGAGCAACAACACGATCCGAATATGTAGTGAGATACGTTTTGGAGGAATCCACTTTAGTTAGTAACCAACCACTATTGTCAGATATATTAGTTTTTTTTTTAATTATCCCATGGGCCACTCGGCCAGAAAGGCCTATTGTGCCTCCATATCGTTTAGGCCTTCCATCCTAGTTGCACCTGTGAGAAAAAGTGCGCGAACTGGTCGAGAGTTAATTTCTCTAGTTTGGGTTCGTCCAATCTCACGACCCCAAAGTAGCTCCGCCTTTCCATGTCCCATGCGGGGCAGTTGGAAAGGAGATGCACGTCCCCGTAGCTTCTGCACTGGGGAGTATTTGCTAAGCCCATGCGAAACAGGTGTTTGTTCAGTGTGCAGTGCCCAGTCAGGATACCTGTTAGCATCATATTAGTTTAGTTATAGAGCAAAAAATTCATGAAAACTGCTCTTCTCGAGAACTTTGACAACAAACCCGAATACGTTTTGAAAAAGTTGACAAAGCGTTTAACTACGAGACTGGTCACTCGACGTGGACACGCTGTACAAGGTCGTCGCAATGGCTGTCGACTAGATGACTCAGCATAACCCGATTGAGCTACATAAAGCAGAGGTACTGTCAAAACTATATAAACTGTTTCCAAAGTCAGGTAAAGGCCATCTTATACAGCGTGTCCACGTGGAGTGACTGATCCCATAACCGTATTGGTTACCTACCTACCTTGATTCAATCAAGAAACGAGGAAAATTATTTTTTCTTAATGTTACCTCGTATAATCGTTAAATTTTGAAGCCACCCCCGTATGTAGGCACGTAAGTACATATGTAGGTAACGGCTGAAATATTCCGCACTGCATTCTTATTTCGTCCGCATTATCGATTCCAAGTTCATTAACGTAGCTTAAAACCCCGGCTAATACCGACCGGCGGAACATCCATAAATCAACTGCAGCCGCGTTATTAAACGGACACTGGGAAGCCGTTAAATTTTTCGATTTTATACGCGGACACGGTCAACAGGTCATTAACTACAGGGGCGCGACTACTGCTCGCATTGATTTATCCATTAAAACTACGACCGGGGAACGACCCTATAGCGATTCAACTTTTTATTTTTTTCCTCACTACCGTCCTCTCTATTTTACAAATTGCGAAAATAGCATCGGCCAATCGTACCGGGCGACTAGCGAAGGATTTAAAAAATGAAAACTAGGGAAAAATTCGTCATCATGTTCCTCTTCGGTACGGGGAGCCAGTTGCCGACGTATAACGGACAATTCGAGTTCAGCTCGACATCCATTATTAGATTGATTAACTAAATGCACATCTGGTACGCGGAGGTCACGTGAACGCGGCACGTGCCTTCTTCCGCTACAGCGAACGGTCCGCTATGCGTATTTTATCCGATACGTACACGTTCACAATTAAAGCTGAGGGTACGTTGGTAACGATGAGATTCAAATGAATAAGTTATGTAATTCATTACGTGTGACGTTATTACATAATTATGTAATAACCACTTAGACAATTCAAAACTGCAGCGGCTTCGTTTGGCTGCCCAATCTGTCCATGTGTGTTTGTTGCCAATATAAGCTTTTTTGACCTACTATTTCGAGTGCGTGGTGGATAAGGGAAGTCAAAAGGTCACGGTACCCGACGTGTCAACCACGGTAGAGGCGACAATCTTCTGGCGAACTGTGTTCAAAAAATTTAAACCACTACTTCGATTATCCAACATATTTGACGGAAGGTGCAAAGGATGGCGCTGCTGCTTCATTGCTTTTAGTCCGAATCTGTGCCCAAAATAGAATGTACCAATTCAATAGTTCAGTTTTCATCAATATTTTCTCCTTGGGCTACGCTAGAACCATCTATTGACGAGTTGATTCATTTTAAAATTTTATTTTTATTGTTTTGAATTTTTTCAAAGGAAGTTTCAAGGTTTTGGAGAAATTATTAGAAGCTAGGCCGCCTGTAGGTTTTTGGCTTTCGTAGTTTTGGTCCACACCAACCACTGACCAAAGATTAGTGAACGACTCCCAAGAGAGTGATATTTAGAATATTTCTGCGATCCTTAGTATTTTTCAAAAATCCAATAAGAACGAAGACGTTAAACCTTAAAACAGTAAACCAGAAGGTCATCTACAAGACGACGAATGTTATCACAAATACTCTTCAAGCCATGAGGGTGGCTAATCTGCAAACTTCGTCACTCAAACCATTGAGCATGCTTCCCAGTCAAGTTATTCTATAGACTGATTCCAGAATGACATTATCCTACTAGAAAATCAACAAGAATTCAAAAAATTGGAGATGCTTAAGCATACAACACAATTCCGTCGAGATAACTTCTCGAGTATGCTTAGCAAAACAACTAATTGATGATGGCCAAAATCTGGTCTGGATGGAATTTAATCTTTACGAAAATTCCAGTTTTAAGTAAATTATCAGTATCATTAGTCTGTCGATTAGAGAAATTCATCATCTCTTCAGAGAAAATGTGCCTGTTAAATGGTACTAAATCTATTAAACCCGTTTTCAATGCTGTTTGGTGTCATGGTCTGAGGAGAGGCAATTCCAGCCAATTGAGACACATAATAGAGAAAATATGCTTACCAACACCCTGCCTCATAAGTTACCAAGCCATTATGCGTAACTTGGTGACATTAAGCCATACAGGCTCCGAAAACACATCTATCAGAGAACTGCATCCTGGTGGTTGGTGTAAGCAAATAGAATCATTATTGCCACGTTATATTCGCTGCGTAGATAGATTCCATGATGATCCATCACGAAAAAGTAGGCTTCTGAAGACTGACAATCAGAAAAAATTCTGAAGAACTGGCTGACTGTTATCTGATTACACCAGGCTGGTGCTCCATTCGACGTGAATGAACATTATTGTTAGAAGATTTCACTTCCTCGCCGCATGTCATATCACTCGTCTGTTTCTTACTTTCCATACTTTTCCTTAGTTTAGCAGGCCAAAGCTTTAGGAGGTTCATGGAAACTAGTTTCAACGCAATTCCATACTTCATTAGCTTAGAATTAAAGGTCGTGGAGTTTAACCAAAAAGCCTATTGCATTCCAAAGATATTTTTGCCCTCTCGACTTGGTTGCACCCAAAGAATGAAGACCGCGTACTGGTAAAAACTTAGTTTTTCTTAGTTTTGAAGGCCAAAGCGTTAGGAGGTTCATGAAAAGTAGTTTCAACGCAATTTCATACTACATTAGCTTAGAATTAAAGCTCGTGGAGCTCAACCAAACAGCCTATTGCATTCCAAAGATATTTTTGCCCTCTCGACTTGGTTGCAGCCAAAGAATGAAGACCGCGTATTGGTAAAAACTTAGTTTTCCTTAGTTTTGAAGGCCAAAGCTTTAGGAGGCTCATGGAAAGTAGTTTCAACGCAATTCCATACTGCGTTAGCTTAGAATTAAAGGTCGTACAGCTCAACCAAAAACCCTATTGCATTCCAAATATATTTTTGCCCTATCGACTTGGTTGCAGCCAAAGAATGAAGACCGCGTACTGGTAAAAACTTAGTTTTCCTTAGTTTTGCAGGCCAAAGCTTTAGGAGGTTAATGGAAAGTAGTTTCAACGCAATTCCATACCCCATTAGCTTAGTATTAAACGTAGTGAAGCTCAACCAAACCGCCTATTGCATTCCAAAAATATTTTTGCCCTCTCGACTTAGTTGCAGCCAAAAAATGAAGACCGCGTCCTGGTAAAAACTTAGTTTTTCTTAGTTTTGAAGGCCAAAGCTTTAGGAAGTTCATGGAAAGTAGTTTCAACGCAATTCCATACTTTATTAGCTTAGAATTCAAGCTCGTGGAGCTCAAACAAAAAGCCTATTGCATTCCAAAGATATTTTTGCCCTCTCGACTTGGTTGCAGCCGAAGAATGAAGACCACGTACTGGGAAAAACTTAGTTTTCCTTAGTTTTGAAGGCCAAAGCTTTAGGAAGTTCATGGAAAGTAGTTTCAACGCAATTCCAAACTTCATTAGCTTAGAATTAAAACTCGTGGAGCTCAACCAAAAAGCCTATTGCATTCCAAAGATATTGTTGCCCTCTCGACTTGATTGCAGCAAAAGAATGAAGACCGCCTACTGGTAAAAACTTAGTTTTCCCTAGTTTTGAAGGCCAAAGCTTTAGGAAGTTCATGGAAAGTAGTTTCAACGTAATTCCATACCCCATTAGCTTAGTATTAAATGTAGTGAAGCTCAACCAAACCGCCTATTGCATTCCAAAAACATTTTTGCCCTCTCGACTTGGTTGCAGCCCAAGAATGAAGACCGCATACTGGTAAAAACTTAGTTTTCCTTAGGTTTTCACGCCAAAACTTTTTTTTAAGTTTTAACACAACTTTATAGATCAGTAGCTTTGAATTGGTGCCCATACAGGACAGCCAAAAAGCCTATTGGGTACCGAAGGCATTTTATCACTTTTGACTTGGTAGGAGTCGTAAGGAAGGGTAACGATAAAGGCCAAAGCTTTAGAAGACTCATGGAAAGTAGTTTTAATGCTTTCCCATACATCATTAGCTTGGAATTGGTGGTGAGGACGTAGTTTACCAAATCTGGGTTGGTCTAATTGCTCAACCCCTAACTAGCTTCACTTTGCCGTGGTCTCTGCCAGACAGACATCAAAAAGATGCACAGAAGCCTCTTCTGCACTCCAACGACAGTTTTTATGAAGACTTAGGTAGCTCAAACCTGACGCAAATTTTGACATCACCACAGGAACTCGCACGAGTTGGTTCTAGACTTGCAAATCGTCATTCTCTGATCAGCATCTCTTGATAATTTGTCAGCTTCTGATCGTAAAGTAACCAGATAGGAATGAAATTTGACAGCCTGTAGTGCCCTTAGAGCAATTTTCTTGACGATAATGCTTCTTGAACAGATTACTTAAGGGTTTTTCGCAATAATTAATTTATGTTTAAAATAGAATCCCGATATTAGCATATAGTATTATACCAGTACGGTAAATGTACTCCATAAATGCACACATATAGCACAGGATCTAACCAAATCTACTTAATAATATGCAATTCTTTTTTATCGTTTTCCAACATCATTTTTACCGTATCTTCCCCCTCTTCGCACTAAAAAACAAAATCCGCATCACTTCAGAACTGTTTCAGCATGATAATAAAGAAGACAGGCGCGCACGTGAAACAGGCGATAACGGACACAGAAAGCAAAGAAATAAAACAAAACGGCTTCACGCCACCAAGTCTACGTCAGAGTAGATTCCCTTAACCCGTACAGCTTCTCTCCCGTCTTAGCGATCCTTTTTGGCTGTTCCGCTCCGTGCTCTTGCTGAATTATTAATTCAACCCATAAAAGTATTATAAATAACTAGGGATAATGCAAGTTTACGCCGAGGTATAAATGAAAATTTAAAAATACGAAAATAAAAATCGCTACGAATATAAATTTCTCGACTAAACGAGTATTCCCGTGTTCCATAATCGCGTTCTCCTTCTAGCGCAATAAAAAAAAGGGAAAAGGATGAACCAGAGGTGGCTCGCGATTTCGAAGAAACCTTCAAAAGAGAAATCTATTTTCCACCTCCCCTGTCTCTCTATAAATATGTTCCCGCTAACGTAGAACAAAATAGAGATGTGCTACCTCTATATCGCAGCAATCTCGATTTTATCCCAATTAAATCAACAATTTTTTTTCTAATTCGGCGAGCCACCACTGGAACTCGCCTACTTAGTATAGAAAGGAGGAAAGCAAGAAGAAACGAACAGAAAAAGGAGTACGAGTATATACAAAATCCACATTATAATGGTCGCAGTTATCCGTCTCTCTTCAGATCCACCATCTCGGTTAGTGGCGTGTTGTAAAGGCGAGAGAACTGCGGTGCGATAATAAATTCTATATCTGGAGGAACGTTGTGCTGGTAAAAAATTTAAAGAATGTACGGCGAATCTTATTTACGCGAGTAAATTACACGCGGTTTTCTAATTTCCTCGGTAATATTTCTTGTTTCCGTTACTACCATTACTGCATCGGGTTCGTCATGCGGTTCTTCTCTCCTCCGGCGTGTCGTTTGTTGATCGTATTCTCCCTATCTCTCTCTTTCTCGTCAGAATTTCGTGCCTCCTTTGATGTTTTATCAAAATTAAAGAGCTCCACGAGCTGTTCTGCAGTCATTTTTAATATCTCACAGCATCGTATGCAGTTTAGTTTGTAGCGTTAATGGTGTTAGCAACACTTTATGCTGGAGATCTCAGTGAAATGAGAAATTACTTTGACATTATTGATTATAATAATATTACTCAGAGATACTTATCTTCTTCTGCAATGCTTTCAGCTGATGCTGATTTGGTTTCCTTTGAGACTTCCTTGACATTTTAACCGCCATATTTGATTAACGTAGGTCAATGGCTGCGATCATAATATACTGTCCTGGTACATTATTTACACTCACACACCACACATGCCTCGATTGTTAGGTAGAAGTCCAGCTTAGCTTTTCCGAGCTAAATTGGTAAGGACGATCAATTTTGCATCGCACACGGGGGGCTAAGACGGCTGACACCTGTCAAAGCATGGCATAATTACACACACACATGACACAAACACGGTATGAGAAGTACAAATAGAGAGAATACACTTACTGTGCCTAATCGTTTGAATCCAGTTAAGTATACGTTTATTCCATGTCAATTCGCATCCTTTCCGAAGGAATTTTTTTCAATACTTGTCCATTAACCCTGGCATATATCAGAAACTCGAGCCTTAGTGGTAGGAATTATGATTGTAATAGAAAAACTGTAAAGAATATTGTAAAAGAGTGGAAAAATCTGTTAGCATAGTAAAATATTACCGATGATCTCAATTTCTGGATTGCACTGAATAACATTTTCTCGATATCATACTGAGTATGAAAACGATCCTTAGATATTCAACAACAATTTTCACATAAGTTTCCACTGGTAAATTCGCTTTTAAATGAGTATTTTCTATTTTAATTTGGATCTGACAGGTAGCTTCAAAAGCATCTTTAATTTGTGAAATTCCGAATAAAGACCTAATTTTCTCCGTAGAATTCGATTTTCCACTTCGTTTTCTAATCCAAAAATGAATTTTCGAAATATTTTCCAGATTTTTAAAAATGAAAAACGATGTTCACTTGTTATTTTTGATCACACGGCATTTCCACCAATCACAGCCTGGAATTTTCAGATTTTGTTGTTAATTTCCATAGAAACAAATAGAGAGATACGTTTTAACATCGAAAGCATACGCACGCTAAAATTTGCGCTCCGATAAACAAAATTCCTAACCTCACTTTTGTCCAATGTTAAACGTTAACGTCAGAATCTTCGATCCAGCGTCCGTTTAAAAACAGCACTCACCAGTTAATTACACCATTAATCAGAAAACCAACATTGAATAATGAAAAGTTGCATGACTAATTATGTACATATGTCACAATATTAGATGTATGTATGTATGTATGTATGTATAAATACTGAAATCTCTAAACGTAAAACCTATTACAGTAAAATTGGCTTAAATGCTGATATGTTACAACTGATCAAAATTAATACGAAATAACATTTTCTGTCACAAATGTCAACTTGACGTTTCTCGGTAGGCAGCCATGTTTGCATAGTTTGACCTCAGGTTGCTAAATTGTACTTTGTGACCTTGTAATATGTTGTAATAGTTTATACTATTATTTCCATAGTGGGGGGGGGGGGTGAATTAACCTCCTGGTTTAATGAGCAACCCTAAAACTTTGCACCAATGTCGAAAAATCAACTTGCATTACTGCGCTTCATTCGGACTGCTAAAGCGCATCCATTACAACTGTCTTGAGTTGGTAGAACGTTATAATAAAATCTTGCTACCTGTTGCTAATATTAGTCATAGATATTTCCTTTTTAGAATTGGCTTTTTTTAATCTAATTAATAGTCAAAATAATAATGCAAACTCACATCAACATGAACCATACGTAGTCAACATAAGCAACATTGTAATCGTACCAAATTGAATCTAATATTGCCAACCTTGCTGCCAACTCGGAGCAACTCAAAAATTGACAGCTGTCACAATTTGAAGTTCAATTTATAAGTATTGCCGTATCTCTCATTAGCAAGTTTTAAAGACACAGATAATATTTGCTGTCAATTTCTGAAAACACGCTATCACTGCCGTCAATTAGTCAGTAGTCCCAACTGAAAATTTTGATTTACGCAGCCTTCGCTTGAGTTTCTTCACTCTGTGTATAAATCTATTGTGATATTCCGAAGATGTCAATGCTGAGAAAATAATCGATAATGCTAATTGTTATCTAATCGTAAATGTTCTATTTAGTTTATTAACTCTTCTATGGTTGCTAATGTGCTACGTGTGTAGTCCCAATTGCTTATCAACAACGTAATATAAAGTGCATAGTCGTGTGTGGTTTCAAGCTTCGAAATTGCATCGAATTGTTTTACCATAACGACTACAGTTAACATAGCAACTCCTAGTTGAGCTTATGAGAGCTTAATCTAATAAATAAATTGGTAACTAGATCGCAGGATGTTATCGATGAAAATATATGGAGAGGCGATAGTGCTATTTTGCATTAAGACATCCTGTTTAGGTTTAAACGCACGTCTTAAGCTTAATAACAAGTAAATTCTTTAAAAAAATAACATAAATCGAATTATGTATATACAGTATGGCTTATATTTATATAGTTTAGTACCTACATTTATGACGTTCATATTCTGGAGTGTCAGGTTATTCACCGTATAACAAGAATGAGTCATACATCTTGGCATTACTTTCTAAGAATATATCGCTTATTCTAGTAGCTCTCGCTACGTTCTTGGTAATCTGAAGATAATTTCTACGCAAATAAGCCATCGTAACGTAAACAAAGCCGTTAAAGCGTAAGTTATTATGTCACACGTGCTAGTTGTAAAAGTAATTCATACCGCACAGTTTTACTACATTTTTTTTTCTTTTGTAATATTAGTAATGGTAGAAATACGTGTATGGTATCATTAATGAAGGGATGTTTGTTGACTTTGTGTATTTACACAATTCGTTCATAAAGATTACCTCAGGGAACACATCTAATTGACTAATGGAATTAAACGATTAAGGTAATTTGACTCATGGAGATAATTACACAAATATTTGGATAATGCCATACAGGTGATTCATAAATACAACGAATACTAACAAAGTATACGGGGGTATTAGACGATTTATATGTACCTATACCTATACTAATCATGCTGCTGCAGCATCATCTGTCATATTTGACAGGTAATGCTAATTACCTGTCAAATATGACAGGTTTCATTCACAAACGTCACAAGTAAATTTAAATAGCAAACTACCAAAATAAATAAATATATTCGCCAAATATACGGTATGTATTACCATATTGAAATCAGTGCGGCCAACTTACAACACGTAATCTCAAATTCACGGCAATGATAACGCAAACTAAGTTGTTTGACAGGTCGTGTCAAACAAAAAGGCAAGTCGTGTGACTTACATCCAGTTGACAACACTACATTTAGGTTGGCTGCAATTTTGCCTACATTATGGTTGCTTATTTATGTAGTTGTCAAACTAATAACGTTACGTTAAATGACGGTTTTTTTAACTTACCGTCAAATGACAGTGATAACATGCTATGACAGCAGTTGAGAGATTGCCCAATTCATATAACGTTAAATCATGATTCACATATACCTATAACTTTTCGTTATTCAATGTTGGTTCCCTGATCAAGCATAAAATGTGTCAGTATACACTGCGGTCAAAAACGTATCGATTAAGTTGGCAACTTGGACATATGCATAGATTTATAAATGACATCACAGTAGTTATTGGGTGCGTTCATAACAACTGAGCGCTCCCTATAATAAGTGAGCGCTCAGTGAGCAATCGCCATTTTATGTAGCGAAAAAATTTTGCTACTTTGGGAGCGATCATCAAACCATACATACCATTCAAGTGTCAAAAATGACGTTTGTGTAAATAGCGTAAAAAACGGAGAGTAGAAAGTAGCGCTAGATCTGTTATGAACGCAGCCATTGTCACTGTGTGTTTAAAGAATGATAATCATTAGTACTGGACCTGTCAAATATGACAAATCGTAACAAAATATGACAGTAGTTCGTTCAATGTAAAGAACTCTTGTGATTATGTTGTAACAAAGTCATGGAAACACAATTGCACACACAATCAATACAGCTGAGCTGCAATAATCCTGACAAGCAATTTAGCTTAGGAAGCCACTACAGCTGCACTTACTACAAGAACGAAAAATGGTCTTAGTGTGTCAAATGCATTTGCTTCTTGTTTTAACACAATTTAGACCTAAGCAATCTAAGCAAGCTTTTATCTACTGACCATCATTAACCTGATCTGGATAGTTCACGGTTTTCAGTCCCCCCACCCTCCTCCACCCTCCCTCTCATAATGAACGGCCATCTTTTTTTCTTTTGACCATTGCAGCCAACCGAAATTTGTTTGCTTCTTTGAACTACCACTAAAGTTCTACCAGCATAGTTTTGTGTGTGTGAATGTGTTCTCTAGACTTTGTTACAGTATTTCCTCGTTAAAAGTAAGATTGAATTGTTTTGGGATGGATTAGAACGCCAGAACCCTGGACTTCCCTGAAGTTAATACAACTTTTATTTCAACACAAAGTTCAACAATTGATTATACCGAATGAAACAAAACTGAATAATCTGCGACACCCAAAATGGAGATTGTCACAAAAACTGACTTTTTGATACATCAAGTAACGTGTGATCAAGCATGGCCTCCGATTAGTCTCCAATCTGTACCGATCGCTCCTAAATAGCGTAAGAAAAAAAGGTGATAAATCTCGAATTGGACGATGAATGTGTCGACCACAGTCGTGGAAACCTACGCTCCTGACAATAATTGTTCTAATTCGATTAAACTTGGAAGATGTGTGATCTAGAACTTGACAGGAAGCATTTCGTATATCTTTTCATTATCTAACCACGCATGCACGCACTGGTGTGCCCCAAGACTCGCTCTTTGGGGCTAAATTGTTTAGTACCGTGCCTAGTCGTGTGCGTCGGAAAGGATAGCTTTTCTCAGATTTCCTCCAGTTACTCGATTTTTCTCTAATTTCCACAATTTGTGTACATTTAGGTGCAAATAAGAGAGATTTTCCTATTTACCAAAATTCATTTAACCAATAAAATTTTAACAAGCAAAATGGCCGGAATTTTTTTATTATCCGGCGTCGGTATGCAAATTTAATCCGAATTTTCTCGTCCCCCCTTTTTATCTTCTGGTTTCTACGTTTTTTTTTTCTTTCTCATTTTTTTTTTGGCACAGTAACTCGGTACGTACATGGTAAAGCGGACGATTTCAATTAAAAATTTCGCAGGATCAATTAAGTCTTCGCCGCTGAGAAACTTCATTTTAAAAGACAAGAATCGATTGCACTTTAAATTCTTTATCGGATTACCAAGCCGCCGAAGTTTTGCTTAAATTCAATAGTCAATTATACTATACTGGTGAATCCGGCTGGGGAACCAAGGCCGAATGCGGATTTTCTAATCTTGTTAAACTGTTTCTGGTGCGAGTAGAATGGGAGTTGGGCTGCTTCGTTGTGCGCGAAAGGAATTAATGTATTTGCGGGTAAGATGTTCCTACAATGCCGGCAGTAGTAAAATGAAATTGTATCTAATCGAAATATTCACGGCTTCAGAAATATTTTCCTCTAGCATTAGAATCGCTCCTCTTCGTACGATAAGGCGATAAGTAACACCACAAAAAAAATCGGTAGATCCGGAAAATGAACGACCTAACCGCACAACAATCACTGAAAAAATATAAATCACTACGGTGTGGCGTAGCGGGAGAAAAAAAGCGTTTGCTTCGCCTCCCTGTATCCATTGTGACGGGACAGATTAGAGCCTTATCTAAACGCACATCGCCCCCTCGCTTTTCGCCTAGAAAAACAACTTTTGGGCATCCGCTGCCGTTGCGGTGTCGCATCAGCATCACTGAACGAACGTCGTGACAGTAGGATGAGGAGGAGGTGGTGGTGGTGGGTGATCGAGAAAATGGGGGAAGACACCATTTCATCGCCGTTTTCGAGGGGTATAGGAGGAAAGACGAATCGATAGTCGCACGCGGAATATTCATGTTTCTTCTGGTTTTTCGTGTATAGGTATTCAAAAATTCATCCAATTAAACTTTTTAGGAAGAATGCGTATTACGACGTGTTTATGACAGATCAGAATAAGGTTTGTAGAACAATGCGCATGCGCGAGGCGGCCATGCTACTTGATGGTTGACACTCTGACTTGACCTTGGAATTTGTATCGTAATACTTTAGAATTGGGAAATATTGGCTATATTCTATGATACTAAGATATTCGGATTAGATAAATGTAAACACAACTTATGTAGATACTTGGGATTGACGTTTCTCGGAGAAATGCGAAAAATAACCGGCCGCCGTCTTTGCATACGCGGTAATAATATGACAGCAGCCGGTCTATCAACATCTGTCATTAATTACCACTTGTAGTAAGGCGTATTGCAGCACAAAATATTCATAAATGTTGTAAAATTAGCTCAATTTGCGAACATTGTGTGCTGTTTGTCACACGATGATGACATAACCTCACATTCTGAAAGAATCTAAGAAATTCGAGAAAAAATCTGTTAGTAGAGAAATACGAATAGAAAGGAGATAGGATTAAAACATTTATAAAAAAACTATGTGTACGGAGTAAGTTACTTATTACAGTTGTAGGCAAATATTGAAATTGAATTTTCACTAAAAAAAAAAAAGAATGACAAGTTCTTGGTTACACTTTTTGACGAAGTTTCATTCATAGAAGTAGAAGTAGGAAGGTCCAAGAGCTTCGTATGGTACCAAAGTTGGAATGCAGAGTTCTTTAGAAGAAGAGATATGAAAATGTCCTTAAAAGGCAATTATAGAAATATTTATTCACTAATCAGCCGTTTGTCAACGTTGACGTTTGTCACAGTTGACGTTTGTCACTACTGACGTTTATCAGCGTTGACGTTTGTCATCATTGACGTTTATAAGCGTTGACGTTTGTCACAGTTGACGTTTATCACAGTTGACGTTTGTCACAGTTAACGTTTATTACAGTTGACGTTTATCACAGTTGACGTTTGTCACCTATGATATTTATCACCGTTAACGTTTGTAAATACAAAGGACTGAAGTTCACGACACAAATATTACATTGTTTCAAAAAAAGAGTAAAGTATTTAATCAGTACCTTCTAGGACCTTGAATAGAGAGTTCATAGCCTAAAAACGAAGGCGTTTTACTCTTTATTTTAAAACTGACGTTCCCCGCTAAGCTTTGCTGCTTGGCTTAGGCCACAGTTGCATTTGGGCTTATCAGTGACTGCTCATATATGCTTCCAGTATTCGCAGCAGCCATTATTGGTACATATTCCGTTTAGAGTGCTCCATAACCCTCTGGGGAGATCAAACCTGGCGACTCTTGTGAATAGATCTGCTGCAAGGCTTTGATTGGTAAGATTGGAAGCTTTATTCCATTCCATATTCTAGTGACTTCAAAATTTTAGTTCCTCTCCTAGTTTGGTTTGGGGAGAAGACTGATCTCCTAAATAGAAAATAATTTGAAGTAACAAACAGCATTCTAAAGTTTTGAGACTTCGTGAAAACTGGAAAACGAAAAACTGCAAATCAGACAACCAAGGACCTAACCAATGAAAGTCAAAGCGTAGGGCATCTCTCTGCATCTAAAGAAGCCGATTCTAACAGCAGAGAAGAACAAAGATTCGCCAATCAAATCAATCCTAGCGCTCGTTAATAAGATTAAATTTGAAGGAAAAAATAACTTAAACCATTCGCATTTATTTAACAAAGATTCCCACTTACTACAGCTGCAACGACAATCATGCGTTTTTAAGTGAATAACCAGCATTGCGGATCAATTTAATTAAATGTGACTGCATTGCATATGCCGTCCGTTGTCGTCTTCCTGAAAGCACCACCAGCAGGATAACAGCAACGGTTCTCTTATTCTTCCTCTTCTATCATACATTTACGTAATGGGAATGGACACCAGGTGCAGACAATAAAGGCTATCTGAATGCGTTCTCCTCCTAGACGCCATCTGTTCACCGAATAAATCTGGCGTCTTCGATATCTCGATGGGTAAAAAAGAATTCTCTAAGAAAATATAAAATACACATGTATTCATGTGTTTTATTTTGTATGGGGTTATTTTTTCTCGATAATCTATGGAAAATCTATGAAAAAAACAGATTCTTAGCTGTTTCTGAACTATAAAATAATTTTTCTGGAAACTGAATGTAGACCAAGAAATAAAAAGAACAATTAGAGTGAACATTAGAGTGGCTGTCAAGTCACTAACCAATAATAAGCGCCATCAAATCATTTGAGTAAAGAAGTAAAATGAGTGACACTAAACGTAAAGTCTCAATCTACTACCACCAGATAGCACCACAGACTTTAGTTTTGCTAATTTAGTTAATTATTTACTGGTAATTTCCCTATCGTAAAATTCAACACAACGCTTTCAGGTCCGTGCAAAATTAATCTGTGGATGGTCAAACGGCGATTTTAGAGAGACAAATTTCATTTATTATAGCAAAAATCACCGAATAACATTCCATTTCCCGCTCAATTGTCAAATACTTTTGACATTTTTGTCAATAATGTGTTTTTATTTAAATTCAAACGATTGTTAATCGGTTGATTCTATCCTATGAACATTTTTGTATTTAAATTTTTTCCACGGTCTACCTAACCACTTCCATAGAATGCGCACTTTATGGTGCCAACTTCGCGGATCTAAAATTAACCACATGATAATTATAGAAATAGTTCCTAACACCTGTTGATAGTTATAAAATGAGAAACGCATAGAAAACTGATACCGTCAACAGCTAGCAAACCTTTTGACAGTTTAGCACTCATTTCCTTGTAATGCACCTCATGTAAATTCTTGTTTACTACTACAGAATTGTAATGAAACCAACCAACATCACGTTTAATAAATCAGCATTTACAACAATATTTCGTCCGCACCGAAAATTAGTTTACACCTGCAATACAAGATGAGATACGTCTGAAAACTTAAAGCAATGAATACTGAACGCAACATTCATACAAACAACCTCAACTCTCGTTAGTTTATAATTTAGTATAGAAATTGTAAACAAAACAAGAACAGAAAACAGAAGTTCATTGACACTGAGCACACAAGCTTTAGAATCTCCAGTTATAATTTATTTGGTCAGTATTTATCTGACTTGTCAATCTTTCGGTAATACCAATATATATAACAGAGATAAATTAATTACTCCTCCTGTCATTATAGTAACTTAAAAAAAAAGTTATTTAAGTCGTTATTAGATTAAATTTAAAAATGTGTGCTTAATTAATTATACGAATTGAAACATTTACGTTAGTCGAGTTAGAAACGGATCAGACAGCTAGGCGCGTATACAATGTTCCGTCTAATAATAAAGAGAAAGATACGAATAGACATTCTTTAAATTTCAATGCATTGTCGGATCTAATACGTACGACGATGACGACCTATTTATTTAAAATACTTTATTGTCGAATTGTAGAAGAACAATGACAACACTCTATATAGAAGTTGCCCTTTAATTCATTATATTTGCATTAATTTTGATATCGTACGCAAGTTCAATATCCTACTTTAAAAATTCAAATCGCATGCAGTATTTCTATACAACTTCCAATTAATAAAAAATTATTAGATGTTGAAACTCACCTAAAACCTTTCAGCAATCCAATTTGAGGTTAAATATCCATATTCGGAAAATGTTCCCTTAAAAACATAGGGGTGAATTAACACACGATTTTTTTTAAGAAATACCATACACAGAACACAAAATTTAAAGAAAAACAGCTTAAAACGAACGAGTATTCGATTAATTAACAGTAAACGAGATTTTATTTATTTGTACATTTTATTTTCAAAGGATTTAAACGAATGTTTTGGTTATAAATTTAAGATAAACATGTATTTTAAGGATACACACACGCACACCAGCAAATCGATGGATTACAATGCGCCTGCTCTAGTCGAATTTAGGCTGTATATTTATGCTATTCTTATAGGCCGAAATAATGTAAGGATAGGAATATTTAATTGCCTGATATTTATACGATACTCCAGCATTATCATTTTGATCAATACATAAATATATATTAATTAAAATCGTCTAAAATTAACTGAGATATGTACAATTATTATAACAGATCCAATCTCTAATCCGAAAATTGATTTAGTTATTTTTTATTTTACAAGGTTACCATATTACGAATCACCTGTTTTTGCCAACTGTCACTTGACTTGGCTGAATGCACCTTTCAAATTGACATATTTCCAAACATGTGTCGGTCTTTCCCAACGTAACCTAATAACTTAAATAATTCGTAGGCAGAATTAAACATAATTTATAAGATGAATACTAACGAACCGAAACAGCAAATCCCTCGCGTTCCAGAAACTATAAACTTCTCCAATGCAGAGGAAATAACCCTTAACCTCTGGAAAGAGATAGACGCGTTTCAAACATGTTTGAAGCAATCTAAGGGTAAACCAAGGTAATTCCGCCTTATTTTATCTTATAATTCCGTCATATACATCCTTTTATAAGGTATTCCTTCTACGATGGCCCACCGTTTGCTACCGGTTTACCACATTATGGTCACATATTGGCAGGTACGATAAAAGATGTTGTTACAAGATACGCCCACCAGCAGGGCTATCATGTTGATCGCAGATTCGGGTGGGATTGTCACGGATTACCTGTCGAGTATGAAATTGATAAAACGTTGAATATTAAAAGTCCCGATGATGTAATGAAGATGGGTATTGCAGCATATAATAATGAGTGTCGGAAGATTGTCACCCGGTATTCCTCTGAATGGGAAGTTATTATGGAGCGATTAGGTCGATGGATTGGTAATCTTACTTAAATATTTATTTATTTATAAAAATTCTTCCTATTTATAATTATAGATTTTAAACGCGATTACAAAACGATGTATCCCTGGTTTATGGAGTCAGTTTGGTGGGTTTTTAAGCAACTCTACACCAAAGGTTTAGTCTATCAGGGAAATAAAGTTATGCCCTATTCGACAGCTTGTAATACTCCATTATCGAACTTCGAATCGGGCCAAAATTATAAGGACGTGGTCGACCCAGCTGTTACAGTAACTTTACCGATTATAGGTGATAAAGATTCTACTTGTTTACTGATCTGGACCACCACTCCATGGACATTACCCAGTAATTTAGCAGCTTGCGTTAATCCCAATTTAGAATACGTTAAAGTAAAACAACTTAGTACCGGAAAATATTTTATTGTAATGGAAGCACGACTCGAAGTCGTATTCCAAGCTAGTGATTACGAAGTTGTTGAAAAATTCCCTGGAATTAAATTGAAGGGACTAAGATACGAACCGATTTTCCCCTTTTTTAAGGAAAGGTGTAAAGATGTAGCGTTTCGTGTATTAACCGATGAGTATGTTACATCGGAATCCGGTACTGGTATCGTACATCAGGCTGCTTATTTTGGTGAAGACGATTACAGAGTATGTTTGGCGCATAATGTGATTACTCGAGATCAGGAACCAATTTGTCCGTTAGATCCAAGTGGAAGGTTTGTGAAACCTGTTACCGATTTCGAGGGGCAATATGTGAAGGATGCCGATAAGAATATTATTGCTGCATTGAAGGCGAATGGAAGGATGTTTCATGTAGGACAGGTAAGCTAATTCATTCTTGATCTTCTTGGTATCCTAATTAATTCAGGCAGGGTCGACGGAGGTGTTTGAGATTTTGCTGGAAGTTTGGTCCAATTCTTCACAGCATAACATTTCATATTAGTAGTGCACAGTTTCCAGGCTGTTCGTGTAATGGAACAGTTTCCGCCATATCATCAATGTGATATGTATCACAAATTAATCCTACAATGTCAGCAAATTTTTGCTTCGTCCTGTGCATTTTTGAATTGTCGAGAGTGTCCCATCTGATATCTGACCCGAGAGTGCCCGAGATTTTCGCGATCATATTTGAAGTTGGCGGTTTGAAGTTTAACTAGTGAACAATATACTACTGTCAATTTTACACTCTGTCGACTGTGATGGTACTGCGGTTGATAAGATCCGTTCTTAAGCCTGTATTACACCGTCAAAGTGCATCAAAGTTTTCTCGTAAATGGACATCAAAGTTACATCTCAAAGTTTCACTTTGACAGCCACAAATTAAAAAATATAATTCAGAGCAGCCAACATACTTTTGGTTTCACAGTTTATTTTATTGTTGACGTTCAGTTACGATTGAACAAATATTGTGCTGGCAGCAATGCTTACGCATGCGCACAGCAAAAGTTTGAGCGACTTTGATAACAAAATTCGTTGCAGTAACTACACTGTGTCCATAAATGTTTAAAGCTGACAGTTACTGTCAAATTTTGATTAAGTTTGTAACACTACATTTGATTTCAATCGCAAGAATTGTCATTAGCGTCCCACGTGGTAATTACTTTAAGCATAATTATTAAAGTTGTATTGTAAAATCAAACATAATATGCTTCCTTTTGGAAATGTTTATTGGTAATAAACAATACAAGGAAAAGCTAAAACGAAGTCGAAAATTGAACAGAAAACCTATACTAAAACCCAACGAAAATACAGACCTGCGACTATGGCCATAGAGGAATAAACCAACTGACATTCTCAGGGTGGTAAACTTTAAGCACAGATATTGCATTGCATTGTGTATTTTGACAGACGTCAGCTTCAAACATTTACGGACACGCGATATTTTTAACGTCAAAGTAAAATTTGCTGTGACGTCATCAAAGTCTTTCAAAGTGGTCATTTACACGAGGAATTTGAAGCGACTTTGAACAACTTTGACGTAAAACTTTGATGCACTTTGACCGTGTAATACAGGCTTTACTTGAGCAATCTCTCGTCCGAGGAGTTCCACAGGGGTCAATTTTAGGACCATTTTGTTATTTACGATTTACTAAATTTTGTGCATGCGTTGAGTATCGGTCGCTCTAACAGCGCTGTTACTTTATTTGGAATTATTTGAAAGAGTAGATGACGTAGATTGGAACTACCAATCGGTAACACTTTTAGATTTCACAATTATATTTCTAGTCCGATTGGACTAGAAGGCCACCCCCTTCCTCCATATCTCTCATAATTTTTGTTGCGTTCCTAGTGACTGATGTAGGTTGTTTTGGCATTCAAACAAAACATAAAATTTTCGTCCGTGATATTTGAAATTATTCCTCTTTCTAGCGACTTTTCAGAAGGTTAGATGATTCTTGAAACTTTGTAGGAACACTTTATTTGTAACTAAGGTAGATTCGGAGGCTGCTATTGCCAACTTATTTCGTTACCCAAAATGCGAGCCTGGCCAGGTATCCATATCAGTCCAGAGTGTTCATTTTTGTTCATATCGACCACGGCTATCTTGCGCTAATGTGTTGACCTTGGCATGTAATAATAACTTTTATTTCTAAATTGACAGCAACATCATTAGGAAAGGCTAAATTTTCTGCTGTGTTTGCTTTAAATACCAAGGTCGTATCGTCAGCAAACATAATTGTTTGACAAACTTGAAGATTAACGCACAAGTCACAATCATAGATAAGGAACAATATTGGTCCTAGTTTAGTTCCTTGTGGCACTCCACAATCCATGTTCTGATATTCAGATAGTTTCAAGCTTTCCAAGTAAAATTTTGTGAGAAACACAGTCAAATAAATGCTTTCGATAAATCTCTCATTCTTGCGGAGACTTTTTCTTTTCCATCAAAACTGCTGATATAATCGATTAGTTCACAAATAGTTTGTATCGTTGGCTTGTATATTTTGTAAATATCCATACTGTGCCTTGCAGAACAACGATCTTTTATTAAAATAATTAAGTATACTATTTTCTAAGATCTCTTCAAACACTTTAGAAATTATCGGTAAAATAGAAATTGGTTTGCAACATCTAGTTTTAATGCACTTGGGAAGACATTATCTCGAATACAATTGTTTAAGAGCCTAGCTAAGGGTTCAGAAATAAAAGGTGCTAATGGTTTAAAATCGATGACGTCATGCGGTATATATCCTTTAAGAGCATACTGGAGTATCGTTGGTTGCATAGATATAAAGCTAATCCGATTTTTCAAAATGTGTTTGATAGAACGTAAAATTTAAACAATTTCTTCTTTCTATGCATTCCTGAATTACCGTATTCAATTTGTACAGAGCGATTTTTTAATATAAAGCAATATTAAGCAAGAAAAAAAGGAATTTGTGGAAAATAGCTAAAACGGATCTGTACAAAAATTCTTCAATATTTTATATACATAGGTATATATCATACTAAAATATAATCTTAATTAGAAGCGAAATGAATAAATGGCGTGAAAAATAAGGAAATGAGATATACAGAATAACATCAACTGACAAGTGGCGGAACCTGGTGATAGCATGTATAAATACTTTAAATTAAGATCAGACAAACGATTTGGCAACATTGTTCCATATTCCCAAACGAATACATACTTGACAAGTGTCAACAGCTTTCATAGATTTGAAGTGTAATGATAGACAAATACAGGTATGCTCGTTTCAAAACCAAATATCGACAAAGTGGCGCATGACGCCAGTGTGAGGCAAATTACATTTGAAATTTATTTCAAGAGAAGTTAAAATCGCTGGTTTTGTAGGCGGGATTTGTATTTAACAATTAATGCTTCGCAATGGCGTACGCATAACATGCTTATCGACATGCCTATGTCGGTGTATCCTGGATCATATCTATAAATGAAATGCGAAGTAATGCAATATTTGATACAGTACCGTTTATTTAATTTCTTGAACATTATTGTACTTCTAGAGTATGTGGATAATCTGCGGTAAATATATTTAGGTATATACAAAATTATTTGATTTTTAAATAGTCGCGGCATAGTCGCATTTCTATTCTCTTTCTATTCTGCTGCTATAAATTATATGTTTACAATAGTTGTAATAAGTTTTATTATTATTTAAAATTTGTTATAATGTTTGTTTTAATACTGCTTCACATAGAAAATCTGGTAACATACATAATAGGTAACATTTATAACCATGGAATCCAAAAAAACTTTGTAAGTAATCCTAGCCATTCGACGACTAATTCGACGAGTTAAAAAATAAAAAAAAATGAAAAGAATTGACTGAGTTCATACCGCAATAATTAATAAAGTACACTGCACAATTTTATAGGGCGATCAGAGCAGATTTCCAGATCTGAGAATATACATACATATACTTATGACAACAAAAACTTATCAACGAGTTTAATTTATGGCGCGTAATTTAAATATATTTAGATTTTTTTTTCGTATACATTTAGTACCTATACCCTTTTCTAATTTTGAAACATTTTTTGCTTTTTAGTCAAATACTTTGTAAGATCTTAAATAGGTTTTTTTACAAAAAATCTTAACTCTGTTACCGAAATTTATTTTTGCAGTATTTCTACTATAGATCTATTATATTGGTTTGTAGCAAATCTGTGTGTTTACAGTTTATCAGAATTTAAATGACAGTGATTTTATAAATTTTGCGTCCGTAGATCTCATAAAAACAAAGAGGTAGTTTGTAGTATACTATTGATCTTATTATTGTATTGAAATCAAAAATGTCTTCCCAACTACAATTCGACCTTGAGAAATTAAATATTTTGATTGTTACTAAACTTCTCGTGTGCTAATTTTATATAATTTCGGTAATAATCAAAGAAAAAGACACATCAAGTTTTTGAGCTATACTTAAATTATTAATGACAAAATTTGTCGTGTCAAACTGATGCTAATATCGTACTTAATGAAAATTCAAATTCAATAAATGTACTTGACCATTTTTAAAGTTCTCGTTATGTTCGCCCTTGAATATGTAGTATTGCCAGATCTTTTCCCTGTAGAATAGGAAACTGTAAATATTTTAATGGGATATCTGTGTGTGATTATAATTACACATACGTTATTGTTACGTATATACTAGAGTGTAGAAAAGGATATTACTGAAACATATGTCAGGTCGTATTTACGCAAGTGTATTATCTATCCTTATACTATATGATTCAAAATACTTTTTATAAGCGGCGGCTATGGATTACATATATTTGAAAAACGTATGGCTTAGCTTAATATCGTTTACTTACCTGTCAAATGTGATTAATTTTAAATGTCAGAATTCTGGTTTGCTTGCTTGAATGTTACATTGTCGTTGGCAGTAACTTATTATATTGAATTAAAAAAATGGTGTTTACTGACCAACAAAAGGCATTCATTATTGAATCATACTTTCGCAATGGATATATCGAAAATGGTGAATGGAAGTATAGAAGTCAACCATGTTTACAGGACTTTCGTTTGAAATATCCAGACGTAATAATCGATGAAGCCTATTTTATATCATTCGTTACCTGGTAAATACATTTCGAGACACTGGAAGTGTTTAACAAAAGAAAGGTAGTGGTGGACGTACGTACAAAGAAGATTTATTATTTGCTTATACATTATTTTGCCATTTAAAATTAATCGCATATGACAGAGCGAATCAGATTCGGTCTGACGCGTTGTCAACTCAATGACTGTCACTGACCTAACGACTTCGACTGCTTTACTTGCTCGTCTGACAGTCTAACTTAAGCCATGCGGTTTCAAAATATACATAATCAGTGGATAACGTAAATACCATTTTTCTAATTCAATGTAATAAGTTACTACCAACGATAATACAACAATTCAGCTAACCAGAATTCTGACATTTAAAATTAATCAAATTTGACAGATAAGTAAATAATATTAAGCTAAGCCATACGTTTTTCAAATATACGTAATTCATAGCCACCGCTTATAAAAAGTATTTTGAATCATATAGTAGAACTATGTATTCTTTCGCGATATATTTTTGTCACGTGATCCAGTATACTCTAAAGGAGATTGAGAATTACCTTCTGAAACTGTGTAGAGTGTCATGTAGTAGATTTTTGGATTCCACATACGACTCTCGTCTACAGGACAAGAATTTGTCGAACAATTTCCCTATTTTTAAGGATAAACAAGTTGGTCTCCAACCCGCATCCAACCCACAATCAAACAATACAAAATGTATCGAACATACAATAATATATTCTATACTTTTATCCTCATTACAGGTAAAACACAGTTATCCATTTTGTTGGCGTTCAGAAACGCCCCTTATCTACAGAGCAGTCCCTTCCTGGTTCATCAGAGTCGAACAAATGGTGGACAACCTCCTAAAATCCAGCGCCGAAACCTACTGGGTGCCAGAGTTCGTCAAAGACAAACGATTCGGAAATTGGCTCCGCGAAGCGCGCGACTGGGCCGTCAGCCGTAACAGATACTGGGGCACCCCGATCCCGCTGTGGGTATCCCCGAAAGGGGACGAATTCGTTTGCGTGGGCAGCATCGCCGAACTGGAACAACTAACCGGCGCGAAAATAACCGATTTGCATCGCGAAAGCATCGACCACCTGGAAATCCCGTCGAGCATACCGGGAAATCCCCCGTTACGAAGGGTGTCCGAAGTTTTCGATTGCTGGTTCGAATCGGGTTCTATGCCTTACGCGCAGCAGCATTATCCGTTCGAAAACGTTAAGGAGTTCGAGGAAGCTTTCCCCGCCGATTTTATCGCTGAAGGCATCGATCAAACTCGCGGATGGTTTTATACGTTGATCGTGATTTCGACTGCGATTTTCGGGAAAGCCCCCTTTAAGAATTTGATCGCGAACGGGTTGGTTTTAGCTTCGGATGGGCAGAAGATGTCTAAAAGTAAGAAGAATTTTCCTAATCCGATGGATGTGGTTCATAAATACGGCGCAGATGCGCTTAGACTGTACTTGATTAGCTCCCCTGTCGTGCGCGCTGAGAATCTGAGGTTTAAAGAGGAGGGGGTTCGGGATATCATCAAGGATGTGTTCCTACCTTGGTATAACGCTTTTAGATTCTTGATGCAGAGCGTAGAGTGTTACGTGCAGGATAATAAGGAATCTTTCGTTTACTCAGAGAAATCCGTTGGAAGCACCAACATTATGGATAAATGGATTCTCTCCTTCACCCAAAGTCTCCTATTATACGTCAGAAAAGAGATGGCTCTTTATCATCTATACAACGTCATCCCTAGGTTGACGAAATACATCGATTACCTCACGAATTGGTACGTCAGAATGAACAGGAAAAGATTGAAAGGGGAGAACGGCAAAGACGACTGCCAACAGTGCATAACCACCTTATTCAACGTCATCTTCAATATAATCCGGATGATGTCGCCGTTTTCGCCGTTCTTATGCGAAACGATGTATCAGTATCTCAAAGAGCTCCTACACCAGAAAGCGGATAGCGTCCACTACCTGATGCTACCCCAAGCTAACCAGGATTTAATCGAGGAGAAGATCGAGAGGGCCGTATCGCGGATGCAAAGCGTCATCGAGTTGGGTCGGGTTATCCGCGACCGCAAAACGATGCCGATCAAGTATCCCCTGCCGGAAGTTATCGTCGTGCATCAGAATCCCGAATATCTCGCCGACGTTGAGTCGCTGAAGTCGTACGTCCTGTCGGAATTGAACGTGCGCTCCCTCAAAACTACGATGGATAAGAGTAAATACGGCATAACCCTCCGAGCTGAACCGGATCATAAAACGTTAGGATTGCGATTGAAGCAACATTTCAAAGCTGTGACCTTGGCTATCAAGGATTTGACCGACGATCAAATCAACGAATTCGTTCAGAAAGGTTACAGAGATATTGAAGGGCAGAGAATTGAGTTATCCGAGATTAGACTTATTTTTAAGACCGATTTAGCTTCTGGGCAATACGAGGTGCACAGCGATAACGATGTGTTGGTCCTTCTAGATTGTACGCCCGATTCCAGTATGCAAGATGAAGGGACTGCGAGGGAGATCATCAATCGCATCCAAAAACTGAGGAAGAAAGCTCATTTAGTCCCAACTGACGAGATTACAGTATTTTACAAGACGGAAGGCGAACTAAAACGCGTAGCAGAATCGTTTAAATCATTCATAGAGGAAACCATCAAAGCGGCGATTAAACCCTACGAAACCATTCAGAAATCTAACACGTTAATCATGGAAGAAACACAAACTCTAAAAAATTGCGAATTAACCATAACCTTAACGAAAACTGCCGACACATCTACACCTAAAGTAAAATGGATCAACGTCGAACTCGTAGATTTAACTCCAAGATACTGCAATAACGCTTCTAAAGGTCTAATCCTGCTGGAAACGGGAAATGGGTTATTGACCGTTGCTGAATTGAAACGTAACATTACTTCGTTGTTCGGTATCGAGAACTTCGAAATATACACGTCAAAGGGTGAAGTCGTCGCTAAAAATTTAGACACCCTCAGTGAGCAAACTGTTTTTGTAAGTAGGAAACCGATTCCACCCAAACAAATCGTTGAAGGCGTACCTTTCTGCAAGGTAAGTAACTTTAACGAGGATGGCGTTGTGGGTACGTTGATCTTGGAAAATCCGAAAGGTGTTTCGACGAATGTCGATAAGTGTCGGACGGAGATTATCAAGAGATGGGTAAAGAATAAATCGGCAAATAAATAATGTTGATTTGTATGATTTGTTCTAGGTTGATTTACTATTTATATGTTGCTTTATATGATGTTCTTAATTTGTGACCAAAATAAAGAATTAATGATTGCTTGTGATTCAAATTATATATATTCAAGAACCTTCTCTGTTTTTGACATTTATAACTGTCAAAAATCAGTGGCAGCTGTGAAATTATATATCTGTCAAGTTCTATATAGACATGTTCCTCCTTTGACAATTCTACCTGTCAAAATATTTCTGATAGCTCAAGAACCAATAGTCTTTATTTTTTCGGAAGAAAACTAAAAGAAAAGTACATTTTCTTTCTAATTCGCTAGGTGAACGGTTAAAATATTTCTTACATCTGTCAAATTTCAATAATTGCCATTATCGAAATATTCACAGCACCAATCAAGTTCAAAAGTAGTTACATTGTTACTCTTTTGGCAGATATATCAAATCATACAGTTAACAAATTGTATAGGTTTGTTCGTAAATTTAGTTATTGACAGTTTCCAACTGTCAAAACCAGGCATACGTATAGGCTGCTTTTCAATAGAATATCTGGAGTTTTGACGATTTTTTACTATCAAATCGGTTCTATCTACAAACAACAGCTTATATACCCTTTTAGAATTGATACTAGCATTTGTGGTATAAAATTTCAATTTTTGTATTTCCCGCGAGTGTCTACTTTGACAGGACATGAAAAGGTCGCGTATAGGGATATAGTGTGTGACGAGGTTGGTATCTGATCTATCTACAACAGTAATGTCACGTAGAATAAGAATATAAGACATTTATGTAAACCGTTATGTATTCGCTCTACTGTTTTATATAATATACGTTATACTACAAGTGTGTGTGTGAAATATTCTTCCATCCAATCCCCACACATTGCAACTGCAAAAATATGTCCAGTTTTGTCAATTGGAGTACTTCTTTTATTTCTCCTTTTTATCACTGTCAAAATATACAAGTAGTCGACTATACGGTTTCAGCAAGTGTACATATTTGACAGTTATCACTGTCAAATTATGTTTAAAAAAAAACGCCATCTAGAATTCACCTAGATTGAACAGGCCTTCAGCCCAAATGATAACCTAGTTTCGATAACTCCCGACACCACAAGTTTTGACTAATTGTACATTGCGATCAACAAAGATTGAAGCGTGTTGGTTCTATATTTGTTTCTAATTTAGACCTTTACCCATAATGCACTTGAATTTGCTGATAGTCTGTCATTTTGTTTATTTACATTTATTGTTTAGGTTATATTGATTATTCATACTTTGTTTCACCATATTCAGAGACTTTGCCACGCTTCAATCACTGTTGCTCGCATTTATAAGCCCATACGGTCCATGAAATGCATGTAATTAGGAAAATGAATTGTTGACGGCAAATTTAAGTTCGTATTTCTGGGTAATGGCAAATACGTAGTCGCAATAGAAGAAAATAATGAAATTAAGTAAGTAGCTATTATTGTGAACCATCTCAAAATCTTTGACACTGACAGCAAAAGCGGAACGTTGCCACGGTGTAGTTTTGGCTGTATAGAGCCCCACCAAGAACACATCAGTATGTATATACAATGTATTCCAAAGTAATTTGGACGTGTTGATGTATTATTACTTGAAGGTAGATTCCGTGTTGAGCCGATAGAGGTATGTTTAAGCCATAACAAATATGTCAGTAATTACTGCTTCAGTATATCATTTACTCGGGTAACAACTGGTAATATTTCAAATTTCAACGTCTATTATTAGAGAAACAACCCAGTAATTCACAAAGAATTCACAGAACAGCCGCTTCAAACAAATGTGAATATAGCTACTTTATAAACTAAACCCGTCAAAACGGTGATAAACTTATTATTGCGAAGTTGGTAGAACTGCAATTACACATTCTGCGCAAACATTTTCTTTTCAAGTTCACATAGATGAGATGCAAGAAAAATGCGAGTTCGAACACTGCCCAAATGTTCTTCAATAAAAAATAACTATAGGCTTGTTCGTTTGCGTTGCTGGAAGTGCCCAATATCACTTTTATCAATATCCGTATGTTCGTTAGAAATTTAGATTTAGCTGCTGACAGGTGTTTTCGACACTCGTTCGTTTGCATTCAGCAAATTGCTGTATGTCGGAAGTAGCAAGCTATACTTGCTCATGTTTCAAGCGTGTAACAGATTTATCCACTGAAAGTGATCTATTTGCTGTTCCTAAATCTGCTACAGTTGCTATTATTGACAAAACTTGCCAATGTTAGCAATTCAAACGAACAGGCCTTATATAGTTTATGGGTCTGTTCAGAATTTTAACATCTATTTACACCCAAGTACAGTAAAAACCGTAATTTTTCCAGATTTTATTCTTTGTAGTTGTTATAATAGACCCAATAGAAACAAGTTCGATTAGCATTTTTTAGAATTGTCGCGTCTCAACCGCCAAAATATATTCTAAACTTTCTGAAACCAGCCATTTTTTCTGCCTGAGCATATCTGAACACTATCATTGTTTTCTGAATATCGTCAGACTAGGAGAAACACTTATTTCGTACTGTATTGATGGGTGTAGCAGATAAAATTTAAAACTCGGGATTCTTTCAAAATTTTACTGAAAATTTCTTAAATATTGTCAAAGCATAAAAATAGGGGATGACCTGTTTGCAGTCGTCTTTACAGCTCTCTCTTTTTAGTTTTTTCCTGTTCATACTAACGTACTAATTCGTGAGGTAATCGATGTATTTCGTCAATCTAGGGATGACGTATAGATGATATAGAGCCATCTCCGTTCTGACATATACCTAATAGAAGACTTTGAGTGAACGATAGAATCAATTTATCCGTGATGGATTTCTCCGAATAATTGAAAAATTATCTATTTTTTTTACAATTTGACAGCTGTCACAAATTTTTGACAGTTACCAATGTCAAAAAGAGAGGTTATAACTTGAAACCTATCACAGATTGTCGAAGTTCATCATTCTCACAGCGGTTAAACGTATTCTTTCTGTGATATTTTATACCAAAGCGAAAAGTATTCTATTATATAATAAACGGTACAATGCACTTTAGAGAACAATGTACAGGGAAAGGAGGAAAATTAGAATAGAGCATAAATAACTAGGTAATAGAAGAAAACCATAATATATTAAGATATTTCTATTTAACAATATATAGTTTATATTTCATCAACCTTTCCACAAATCTACAATTAAGAACATTACAAGTCATTTTACGCAAAAAAACAAGAAAGATTTCTATAAGGCTTCATTTTCTTTTTAAATAAAACAAAAAAAAACTAAGCTACAACATAAACAATATATCAACAACTTCACAATAATTATAAAAAATATACATAGAAATAAAATAATTATTAATTGTTTTTTTATCCACGTAAAATGCAAATAGTAAAAGTATATGTTTTTTATTTTTTGTTTTTTTTCTTTGTTTAAATATAATGATTGTATGTTTATGTGTATACATAAGATATCTGTGTACCATCCTTCGCCGTCAACGTCCGCATTGTCTTCCTAAAATTACTTTTGTGTCTATTGTGTTGTCTCCGTTTTCATTGATTATAGAGTATTATATATACACATCCACATAATTCTTTTGTGTGTTTTTTCTCTTAGTTTTACTCCGATCTTCTCTTCATTAATAATATTATTATTATTCTGTATACAAAATGTTTTTTTGTTTTTTATAATGTTTGTATTATCATCTTATTCTCATCATCTGCTTCATCTTCATCATCATCCTCAGTGACTCTCAACACAATTTTCATTTTTATTATATACAATTATCTAGACTATATACAGGTATATCACAATCTATACAAAAAAATTTCAGCGGAAAATGTTTGTACTACTACAACTGCGTGTATTCCGCCAGAGTATTCAAGGCTGCACTTCGGTACTCGTTACGTATATTGACTGCAGCAACTCGGTTGTCGTTTGGCAGAGACTGCAACAGCTGCAGTCGTCCGGACACTGTCACTTGATGTCCTTTCTTCGTTTACCTTCGCCTTCAGATACTGAAAAGGAAGGCACAACGTCAGAGTTGCAATATATACGTTACATAACGGAAGATATGTATTAACGAAATATGGATAGATTGCACGCGGAGCGATGGTATCGAAGGCTTTCACGGACGCAGATATAAAAATCAATTTACTAATTCACCGATTTGAACACGTTAGAAGCTGACTCAGAGGCAGCAAGTGCGTCTACAGAGATTGACACATGGAGTTTTGCTCCTGAAGAAGCAACACGGCGTCAAAGCCCTCAAAATAATAGGGATTGAAGTAGGCGAGGAGACGAGTAAGTGAAATGAATAACTAATCACAAAAGAGAGATTAGGATACAATAGAAATAGGAACTAAAAACACAAATAGCCAAACCAGCCACCAGAAATACGAAAGGAAAATTGAAAAGTGACATAAATGAAAGAAAACAAGAAGATGCATGCACACAAAGAATAAACAAAATAATGAATGAAAATGAATTTGAATGGAAAAGAAATACAAAAAAGGAAAAGTCAATAATTTACATATAGTCTGTTTACGATAACAGACGAGGCACGTCATAAGCAGTACAATCAGAAATAGCTACCTATACAAAACAAAATACCCGAAAATGAATGTTCTCACTATCGATGATGTAGCGATTTTTTCTATGCAAAGGTGCCTGTCGTATACGATGTTGCCATTTTGCGAGTATAAATTGCATGGCAATGAGCTATCATGTCTTAATACGTAACTTATTGGAGAAAAGATTTGGGAATAATGCGTACCGCCATTAGGGCGTGTATCGATGACGTGCCTCGTCTGTTATCGTACACAGACTATAGTGAAAAGACAAATAGATGATGCGGCAGAACAAGGAAACGTGAAGACAGCTGATGAAAGAGGAAGAAAAGGAGAAAGAATGGGAATATGGAAAAACGAAAATGAGATATGGAAAGACGAAAATGACATAAGGAAAGAAAAAAGATGGAACTAAGAAGCAGTTCTAATAAACGAATGAATCAACAGGAATTGAAAATAAAAGGGAAACGTTAAAAACAATGAAAACAAGAGAAACAAGAGAGAGAGCAGCAATCAAACATATGCATTTAGATGATATCGAAGGCTTGAATGGGAAAGAAATACAAAAAAGGAAAAGTTAATAATTTACATACAGTCTGTTTACGATAACAGACGAGGCAAGTCATAAGCAGTACAATCAGAAATAGTTACCTATACAAAACAAAATACCCAAAAATGAATGTTCTCACTATCGAAGATGTAGCGTTTTTTTCTATGCAAAGGTGCCTGTCGTGTACGATGTTGCCATCTTGCGAGTATAAATTGCATGGCAATGAGCTATCATGTCTTAATACGTAACTTATTGGAGAAAAGATTTGGCAATAATGCGTACTATGACGTGTATCGATGACGTGCCTCGTCTCTTATCGTACACAGACTATAGTGAAAAGAGAAATAGACGATGCGGCAGAACAAGGAAACGTGAAGATAACTGATGACTCGAAAGAATTCGTATTAAAAATGAGGAAAAATAGAAACTGTACGAGAATACATAGAAGGAGAAAACAAGAGGGAAGAATCCAATGAAAAGAGGCAGCGGGGAGTGGAAATAAAAGAAATATAGGAAAGAAGAGAAGAAACTAAGAAAAATAAATGACAAAAAGTAGTGAAATAGTCAAAGATGTAAACGAAACCAAAATAGGAAATAGATAGCAAAATAAATGTAAGTGAGGAACGGATATTGAAAAGAAAACTGGAAATAAATAAGAAATAGAGAGCATAAAGGAGAAGATAAAGAAAAGTAATAGAAATCAAGAAAAAATCATGGAAAAAGAAAAAAACGAGTGAAATGAAAGAGGAGGAAAAGAAGAAAGAATGGGAATATGGAAAGACGAAAATGAGATATGGAAAGACGAAAATGACATAAGGAAAGAAAAAAGATGGAACTAAGAAGCAGGGAAAAATAAAAAATGTGTAATAGGAAAGAGGATGGGAGTAAATAACACGTAAAACTGTGAGAAATCAAAATGCAATAAAGTGAGAAAGAGAGATAACGGAATATGAGTGGGAGAGGAGTGGGGCGGGAGGGGGTAAATACAACTCAGGACGAAGCAAAAAGGAGAGTATACAGAAAAATTGTAGAATACAGAAAGCAAATATGTAATAAGAAAAAAGGTAAAGATGACAAAAACAAGCATGAAGAAATCGGAAAAGAAATACAACAATGCGTGAAGGGGATGTAATGTAAGGGATGTGGGTAAAATCAGCGAAGATGCAAAAGAAGAGAAAGATAAGACGCCCTCTAGCGTCAAATTTGATACCACAACACAGTCTTTTAGTACTCTGCTATTTCCTACTTCCAACATAACCTAAATATAACGTCATACTTGTCAGTGTTCTCAACATAAATTGTCACAATCACCTGAGGGCGTCTTGAATTCATGTGAATTGTAGTTCGAAAAATTTTTAACAGATGTATCAGTATACTCACCAGCACTACGAGTTTTCCTCCGTAACATATCAGCGTCTGGTTGACTCTTATCACCCTTACTTCTAGTATTGAGCGCCGGGATAGCACGAACCGACCTTCTAGTATTCACCGGTACTGTCTTCACCATTCCAGCCGTAGCCACAACACCACCGCCCCCTCCGCCACCGCCCGCACTACCTAACAGAGGTTTGATCTTCGTACGAGGAGCGGCGACCGAACTCTGCCCGTTAGCTCCCGTCACCTGCGTGCTATTCTTGCGCACCTTTCCGGCGATCTCGATTAAAGGTTCGTCGCTATCTGAGCTCTCCTCGGCGGACTTCTTCTTACCGCCGGGCGCTGGAGCGACGACGGCGGCGGTGTTGGTCGTATTGACGGTTGTTATAGGCGTTGCACTAGGTATGGATTTGGGTGGGGCCTCCACGGTGATGCATGATTTAATCAGTTCGGTAGCGTTTTCCGAACTCTTCCGCGGCTTCTTGTTACGCGCGTCTTCTAGACTGTTATTCGAACTGTCCGATTCATGACGTTTCCGCTTAGTGGTCGGCAACACCCTATTCTGCTGTTTGGACATCACAGGCGAATTAAGCTCGGGACTGTTTAGTTTCGAAGAGGCACGAGTGCGAACAGATCTTGCCGCTGGACTCGGCGAACTTGGAGCTGGGTTTTCAGGGATATCGATTAAGAGCTGCTCCAATAAACTCTTACTCTTTACCATTCCTGCGCACGGATTGCTGTCCGGATCGTCGGAATTGGGACTCTCCGCCCTACTTTTATCAGGATTGGAATAAGTATAAAGAGGCGGCGTGACATGAATCGGCAAAGGATCCAAATCCGACACTTCGGTTTTCATTTTCGATTTCAACGGGACCAGACTCACCTCTACCTGAGGTAGCTGTTCATTCATAGAGGTGCCGGTATCTTTTAGAGAGTCTTGCAACGCGGTCGTGAGCCCGCAACATTGCTCCTTAGTCTGATTGTTATGATTAGTTTCATTCAGGTCGTCCCCGGTGAAGCCTTCCATCTTCGCTAATTGCGCCTCGATATCCAGCATGTCAGGCACTTGTGTTTTCGGTGTTTTCAAGGTGGTGCTGGTCGTGGTGGTTGTGTCGGGGATATCAGCGTGCGGACTCTGGCTAGCTTGATTGGGGGACTTCTCGCTCAGCGCATCCATACTTTCGATGCCGCTATCCTCGCCTTGTCCGCCCGAGTTCGGCGACCGATTCGGTTGTTTCTCGGTCAAATCGGCTTTCCGCTCGGGTGTGTTGCACTTGTCCGGCTCGGGCGGTTTATCTTTTACTTCGACTGGATCCGTTAAGGTATGAATGAGATCAGCGACTTTCCCCGACGGTTCCAGGTTCAACGTGTTATCCTCGGTTCGATGGGGTATTTTGTTGGGTACGATTCGTTCGGGTTCTTCCAGTAATCTGCAAATAAGGATATTTCTCATTTAATAATTATTACATTAATAAAGAATAGATTGTCGGGGATTCTCTATTTTGCAGCGAAATTAAAATTACTTTCCGAAGCGCCCTCGTATATTGTGTATACAGTGGTCAGCAGATAAGTAAAAATCGGAATATAATTACGAAAATAGTTTATTTATTTAAACTTGAAATACAGGATTATTCAAACGTCGCGGAACACATTTCTGAAATAGTGTCAATTTTCAAAAAAAAAAGTTGAAAGTGTTGCGCCTGTTATTATGGAAATTATATTCAACTTACTTATTTTTACATGTTTGAAATCCTCGTGAGATTTTAAAGTGCCTTGGTGCATGCAATTCTCTCTATCTTGCACCATTCTTGAGAGATAGTCTTCTTTGTAATTTTTACCAAATTGGTGTGCTATCTAGATCCAAATCTAGATTAGAAATCTGTTTTAATAATAGCTTGATGAAAATGAGCGAATTCTTGAAAATTTATACGGTTTTGAAAAATATAAACACGTTCCAATACATTTGAATAACCCTGTAATTATTCTAGTGAGACATACAGGGATGGGCAAAAATTCCGAAATGATTTAATTATAATAGAACAAAAAATACAAACAGATCCTGATTTTAGACCGTCTGTAGGACTAAAATTAAATTATTTCAGTTCAAAAGTGACGTCAGCATTAAAATTTTATGTCACCTGTCAGTTTTTTAACTCAAACTCCCTAAGTTGAACATCACTTTGACCCAAAGTCTCAAAAAGGTAAAATATGGAATGTATCTGATTCAAAAACAAATGAAATGCAATCGACCCTTCCTCTGTCTGCGCGAGGTCCCTCCCGCCCTTCGCCAAGATATATTGCGAGGACAGTACATCTGCAATTAACATTTTATGCCAAGGTAGAGATAATACACTACCACAGATGCAAATGTGACACCTTTGAGAGTTGGGCGTTTGGCGACGACGTCATACATATGGACGTTGGCATTACTGCTATATCGATGATTATATTGCCTATACTAATACTCGTATATTAGAAACTTGTTAATTTAAACCAGATAAAGACCTAGTAGATCATTTTTGGTTTGGATTAGCACAACACCTCGAAAAAGTTAATATCACATTAAAAGAAGCAATTAATTCGCCACAAGAACTTAAAGAAAGATGAATTTACACTCCTCCACCTACAACCAATGCAAAACTCAAATCCACAATACTTTCTAATAATTACGAGTAAACCAAAAGGTCAGGGACGTCCGAGAGCTGTAAGTGAGAGGGGAACGGGGGCTATATTGCAGAGTACTTTGCAGAGTTATTACTCAACGGACACGTGTACTTACCAATGTACCTAAGGACTGTTCACGAAATAAAGTGGCCACGCGCAAAGGCGTCCACAATGTAAACGTAAGCATAATTTTTATCATCGTAGGCGTTGATATGTCAAACAGTATGACATTTGTTAGGGAACGCCTCAGTTTGTATGAAAATTTTACTTTAAAATTTATTCCATGGAGAAAGACATTTCGCAGCAAGAAATTGCAAAACAGTGCGCAAAGTATTAACAGATTGCGCTCGAAAAGTAATTACAAAATTTGGAGAACACAATAGCTTGGAGATCTGCCCGAATTAAGGCGAAAAAGGAGGCTGTATGAACCCAAATCTGGATCAATCGAAAACATCCAAAATGAAAGGAACTACCTACAGACCCGTCAGAAGCCAAAAATGCCGAAAAGAAGCGCTAAACAATGGGAAAGGGCAAAGTCTCGTGCTGTTCTATTGAACAAATCTTTAGTCAACAATCGCGAAAGATACTTTTGATGGATGACGAAACATAGTTGGAGAGGATGTTTCAGAAAATGATAAAAGTGTGGCAATAGAAAAGTTTTGCGAAAAGATTCTGATATGGCAAGCTATCTGCTCGTGTGGTTTAAAAACTTCCACGTTCTTTACAACTGGTACAATTAAAGGCAAGAACTACCGAGAGCAATGTATTAGACAGCGTCTTGTACCACAAGAAAACATTCGTTTCCTTGCAAAGCACATGAATCTGCTTTTAAATAATTTAATTTAGGTTTAAATAATTTTATTTATTGCATTGTATTTGAGATTACTTAAGGATTAGAATAAACTGTATTTGCTATCAGCTTTGAATATCTTTCAACGAATACAAGATATTGCAGTTTGGCCACTTTATTTCCTAAACAGGCCTTAACATATTATAAAAAATCTAACCACCATTCACGGCAAGGTATGAAAAAGCAAGACTCAAATTTGCATAAGAACCGCATATCTTGGAGAGAAAAATGCGGAAAAGTAATATTTTCCGACGAACATCGTTTTAATATGGGCGGAGCATCAATCATGGTGTGGGCGGCAATTAGTCTATTATGTCTTTCAGCAAGATAACGCTCCCATTCACAAGGCCAAAACAGTTTTAAAGTACGTAGTCCAAAGAGCACAACATCGAAACGTTAGTGTGGCCAGCACGGCCTCCGAACCTAAATGTTATAGAAAAGATGTGAAGCGAGTTATCCCACCGTGTATAGAAGGGAAATTTCAATGCAAATTTTTGTCAAGCAGTGTATGTTAGGAACAATACTTAATGAGCAGCCCTCGTATATGCGGGAGTTCACAATGTAATTGAAAAGTTACTAAATTACTTGAATAAACTAGCGGTTTCCTTAGACATCTAAGTGTTTCTTTAAATATTGTTTAGTTTGACCTTTGTTTAGTTTTTAAATATTTTAGTCGATAACCGCGTGCCAATTTAGTCTAATTTAGAATTTCATTTATTATAAAACAAATTGATTCATTCATCATATCAAAATTTATCGTTTTATTGACCTATAAGTCGAATTTTATTGAAAACAAAAAAATTAAAGGTATCAAGGCAATTAAATATGCAAACTAGTTGAAACGAGCGTAAACAATTTGCATTTACCAATCAATAAACTGTTTTTTTTTTAATAATTTGTTTGTCTGGAAATTGTATTTTTGTTGTTACGAAGCAATTTGAGTTCTATGCTTTGCTTAGATTCAACTGCTGTGGCCGCCTAATTTGCGAAGATAACCGCATAGTCTAATTTTTTAAATTTCGTTAACCTAAACATAGAAATAAAATTGAATAATAACCTTTGTTTGAACTTCGCTTCCATATCCAGATCCCCCGTGGGCAGGGGCACCTGCTTGGCTAACTTCTCGGCGATATTCTTCGAATAACTCTTGTGCCGGTTCAAATCTTTACATTTAAAGCTATCTTTCAATTTCAACTTGTCCTTGCGTATCTTATGAGCGGATATCCCCGATACCGTGCCGGTATTCGTCGAACCCAACACGGACGTCGTCTGAGATTCGTAATTACGCTCCTCCGTCTGACTAAGGCGCCTCTTCTTATCAACGGATAAGATCCCGTTGCTTTCGGAGTGTTTCTTGTTGGCCCGGGCCAATTCCGAATCGCTACCGCGTCTCTCTTTCAGTTTCTCCTTGTAGTGGGTGTTGAAAACCGACAGGTCGTGCTGTTCGTGCATCAGTTTCTCCCGATGTTCGTGATTCAATTTCGGCTTCTTCAATTTCTGCATTTCCCCGACGTGATTCTTCAATCGCTCCACCATATTCAAGGTGACGTCGACGCCGTTCAGATGCTCGTCGTTCTTGATCTTAACGTGATCTTGAGTTTTGCGCGCTTTCGTCTTCACCGGCGTCCCGTCGGCGTTGAGTTTGATTTTCTTCTTATTATTGATGACGGCGTGGTTTCTACCGCGTAAGGAGATATGAAGCGGGGGCACCCGCAGTTCCTCGCCGGGCACCGCTTTTTTAGGTTGTTGCGTGTTAATAAAACTAACATCGACTTTGTACGCGGGACTGACAGGTTCGGATTTCTCCAATTTCAAACGCAACTTAATCTTCTCCTGCTTTAAATTCGGGGAATCCCTGCCTTTATCCCTATTCCTCTTGTATTTGTATTTCCCGCTATCGCTGTGACACGATCTCGATTCGCTATCGCTCTGATCGGTCGTATCCGGTCTAGTTGTCGAATTTGTATCTTCGTCCGATATCGTACTGGGCGATGGCAGATCGGTGAAGACGTCGCTGGGTTCCTCCTCTTCACTCTCGTGACTGGATTGCGGCTCCATCTCCCCCGTTAACGGATTGATAAGGTATGTCGTCCTGCTGCTGTTGTGCTCGATATTCCTGCTACTGCGGACGTCGTTCGTTAACTCCTCGGGTATTTCCGGCGGGCTCCCGACTAGATCTAAACTCGGTAACAGGTGATCCAAGTCCAGATCGGTCAACGTCGGCGTAAGTTCTTGTATCTGAGGCATTTGCGGTTGTTCCCATGAATTGGCGAATGTTGGATATGAACGGTAAGGCACAGCTCTGTTGTTTATGTTGTTGTTATTGTTGCTACTACTATTATTATTATTAGTGTTATTGTTATTATTATTATTAACGGTAACCGGCGGCTTTTGAGCACTAGATTGAGGAGGGGAGGTTGTGGTTGTGGTTATGGTGGTAGAAGCGATGGAGATGTCCATTTTCGGCATCGTTTGACTGGGATGATGACTGACGACTGGAAAACTACTCTTCAAATTTAAATTATTCGGATTTGGTCTACTAACTGTCGTAACTGCGAGCGGTGGGGTCGGTGGGGGTATAGTAAGAGCTTGCGCTGTTACTACAACGGCGTGAGTGGGTAGCGTCGGTTTATTACTACAATTACTACTATTATTAGCACTGTTACTGCTCTGACTATTAGTTATTAGTTTCGAAGGTATAGAAGGCGGAGGTGGCGGTGCTGGTATAGGACTTCGAGGGATCGGTTTGTTCATTATCATCGTCTGTTGAGGAATATTCACTTTCTGCTGTACTAACATACTATTACTACTACCGGCACTTGAATGTTGTTGCGGCGGCTTCGCGGAGGACGACCTCTGAACGGATTGCACGACAGGTTTTTGAACGAAAGGCTGTTGATGCTGCGGCACTACGGTCGGCAATTGTTTCACTTTTAACGCGACAGGGGTCGACGGTGGCGGCGCACTCAATCCATTCGCGATACCACTACTATTCGTAACAACATCCATGTCGACGACAGCATTTTGTTGTTGTTGTTGTTTCGGCGATTGCACGCCGTCAGTCTGTAACAGATTCACTAGCAGCGGACTGGAAATGTTCACCGCCGGCTGGTGCTGTTTTCCTGGATAGGGGGGCGGGGGATTATTGTAATTTGTACTTGTGCCTAGATTATCACGACTTTGATGCATGGCCTGGTTCATGCTGGTGAATGGAAACGGACCGATGTACGATTTGCTGGCGGCATTCGCCGGTGCCGTATTCGTTGGTGTCGTCGATATCGGCACCTTAGGAACGATCGAATCCGACGGGCAAACCACATTCGGCGAACGGAATTGCACCTTCTCGCTGATAGCAGTTGGGGCGGCCGTAACCGCTGGAACTGACGACGTTTCGGCCGCGGCCACGGCGGCGGTCTGAAGCGTCCCTTGTTGGAATAGATGCGACAGGTTCGCGTCAGGTGCTGAACTTGGACCAGGCGTTGCATCTAAATTAAGTACAAACAAAATTAAATTATTATAGTTATAAAAAATTTAAAGGTTAGGATTAAAAACTTTTTAGCTGATCCTTGTTTGTATATAACTAATTATTAGCTGACCCTTGTATAAAAATTAACTAACCCTTGTATACAACTAATTATTAGGCTTAAAACTGAAAAAAATTATAAAGTTCAGAGTAAAAACTTTTTAGCTGGCCCTTATATATAACTAATTATTTGCTAACCCTTGTATATGACTAATTATATTAGGCTTAAAACTGAAAAAATGATCAATAAGACTAAAAAAATTAATAATAAAACTAACCTTGTCCCGTTTGTAAAATGATCTCCTGCGGTTCGGATGTAACCGACCCGGCTAACCGTAACGATATCACTTGATCGCCTTCCACTTGCACGCTAAGTATACCCAATGCCCGTAACTGCTGCGACCCATCACTAGCCAATTGCCTTAAGCGCAACGCTGCCTCTCGAGGGATAGACAGCGTTACACGTACGGAATTCCACGGTTCCAGTTTGCGCACTTTCAATTGATCCCCCAACAAATCTCCTAGTTCGTTTAGGACGAGCTGGAATCGCAGCTCGAATTCGGGATCGGCTAGATCCCCCTCACAGGTTACAACAGTTGTTATACTGCATCCGTCACTATCAGCTGCCATCTACAAATTATAAAAAAATGCTTCGGTATTGTGCGACGAACTGGATAGTTTAAAGGTACTTACCATCAGGTCATTTGCAAATCAAATAGATATCCATATTCGCACGGTTGATTGCGTTATTCCCGTTCCATTCTGAAATAACATACTAATTTCAGTTAAGTGAAGTAGTCAATTATAAACAAGACAGATTTCTGAGTTATATTAAGGTGTGTACGGCGCTAAAATGGTGAATTATTAATCTACGGCGGATTGCCGACCTTTTTCTCAACGAAAATCGTAAATCGCGTAGCGAAACGATTAAATAAAACATAATCTTATACAAGAAAAGATGGTTGTGGTAGCAGCCATTTTGTAAGGAGATGGGGGAGTGTATATCCATGTGTTCCATTGTCAAATTTATAAGATGCAAAGTACTTTGCACCCACGTTTCGTACACTCTTTCGTTAATTTCGACATTAAATCATGTACATAACAGCATATTCCATTCCGGGCGGTCAGATTGGGATCGTTAACGTCAACGAATTGATTTGCTTACGGGCGAGAAACATTACATACCCCATTTCTATGTGACACACTTAAAACTTTAGCGCACCAAGCTGTATTCGAATCACAACTATGCTCTATCAGTTAAAAAATATGATATGCATAACATACAACTCTCGGTAAAAAGTTTGCAAAAACGAACATAATCTTATTAGAAATAGTTTATACTGTTTCAACAATAACAACTCGACGCCATTCGCAATGCGCGTTAAACATGCGCGGTATTACACGACGGGCAGAGGATCACGGTCGATTCAAAAATCGGTTTAAAATTTCCGAATTGTTAAATTGCCAATTTATTAAATTCTCACATCGTACAACTCGAAAGAATATTAAATAATTGGATTTTTAACATGAAATCATTCACAAGATGCGTTCCTTTAATTTTTTATTTCATTCAACTGTTTTGACAAATACAAGCCTACTAGATTAAATTTCTGACATTGACAAGAAAAAAAAATAACCTTTAAATTAACAATTCGAATATATTTAAATAAAAATTCACAAAAATCATATTACAATAAATGTACTATTCTCCTCCCTATTTTCTCACTCAGATCATTATTTTAATCACTAGCTCCGCAGGATTCGAACAAACCTAAATTCTTTATCCTCACGAAATCTTTATCGATATCATACGATCTGCAAATAACAAATTTAAATTATCCCATCTTCATTCCTACAAAAACAATTTTACTTGTAGAATTCAGCGTAACGTGCTTTTTGAGGGTCGTTAATTCCAACTTTCATGAGAATTCCTGCAGCTATGCAAAGAGAAATACCAACTATCAGATTTTTCTTAATCTGATTTTGCAGGAGCCCCCTCAAGACGGGTTTGGCTGTTTTAGCAACAGCTCCAGACATCTAAAAACACATCTACATAAAAAAAAACGATCCGTTTTGGATTACATAACCAATAGAGGGCGAAAATGCGCCAATCATCAACGAGAAAAAATCAAAGCTAATCCGCAAAGATAACTTACTTTCGATAAATCGGAGATAAGAGCTTAATAATATTTTAAGGTAAATGCCGTATATGCAATCTCTGAATCGGATCAAGTAATCTCGCTGATTGCTGTCAAAAATTACACAATACTCGATTCAATATGGCTACCACGACCGGAAGTTGTTGCAATTTATGGCAAATTTAAAATTAAATCAACGAAATGGTTTTCGGACCTTATAATTGGGAATGGAAAAATTTGTTTTTATTTTTAAACGCGTCAGGCGAGAATGACTTTTTGCTTTAAAATAATGCAATGTTATGAAAGTCGTATTTAAAATGACAATATCACATGTTCGTTTTCATACGATTCACTAATACTATTGGTTGAAACAAAAGCACCTTTGCGCAATCTGGTGTCGATAATTAAGTACTACACGGAAAATTAAAAAACGAACTTAATTAGATAATTATGAAATTAATTGTAATAAATTCATTCTCTCTGTACCAGATTGTTTAATTTTCGCTGTTTTAATAAAATTTTTGATTTCAAATAATTACTCAGCGATTTTAATTGATATAATCATAACCGCGTTGCCATATTACAAAAACCTGAAATTACTTTCCCCTCTATTTTAATTAATAATAATCCTTTATGTTTATATTCAAACTCGAATATTTTTTTAAATATTAAATCAACTTTTTAATAAAATTAATAAAAAAATTCCCGCCCTACATTAAATCATACATTTGGCAACATTTTATATTTCTAAAACACATGATAGTTGACAATTCAGCATGACAAGTAATTTTAATTAAATACACAAACAATTATCTTTACTGATTCAGTAATCGCCGAGTAATTAATACTTAAAAAAAATGCCAGAAGATAAAACGACACTCTAATCGGCGAAAATATCTTAAATCAAAATTTATAGTTAGAAAATTGCATTTACACCTCATAGAAATGGCTGTAGAAATACCAAGATTACCACACACTTTACCATTACCATTAAAAGACGATGTGTTATTGGAATTAGTGGATAAAACTAAAGATTGGGCGTTAATGCATGGGGCAGCTATGCGTTCGAAAGCCAACTTCTCGAAGGATTCATTAAACTTCGCACCTTTTGTGCTAGTACCGTCAGCATTCCCTCGAAAAGAATTCTATAAGGCTGTCCAATTGCAACAGATTCTTAACGAATTAATGCATAGAGTGGCGCATAATCGCGAGTTCCTAACGAAGAGCCTAAAAGAAACGATACAAGTTGACGAATTTACCGGAAACTTATTTAAAATCTACGAAACTGTACAGGACGAAGGTGTTAGTCAGGTAGGTAATTGTTCTCAATTTTTTTAATTAATCTTTTTATATAATATCATATACATGTAAAGGAAGCGCACTTTATTATGAAATACTTGATGGTGCATTTTTTTTGTGTATTTTTTACATTTACATAGCCTATATCATTGGGTTTGTTGAGATCTGACACCATGCTTGAAACTACATGTCCATCGCCTGGAAAAAATTGCCCCCCTAGTGCGTTATACTGTTGCTGGAAACAAGTGGAGATCAACACGATCGCTTCTGGTTTCGGCTGGCTTGGTCCCGCATCTGCTCTGATACAAAGGTGATTTAGTGGATGATGTAATCTTAGCATGAGTATATTGTGTAAATTACTGATAAAATGTATTTAGAAACAGAATTTATTTAAAGAATTTAGATTGTTTCGAAATGTGTGGTTTAAAGCGTTTGTAACTTAATTACACACTTAATAGTGTGGTATGATTGGTATGATTTTCGGGCAGTTGTAGTATATTGAAAAAATTTGTTTCATAAGACGGTTGTACACCTTAAGAATAAGTGCAACAAAACATATTATGAAACGACATTTACTTTTCTATAATGTAAATGTTGGTCATACTGACGCTCGCCGTCATAGTTCGCCATTTTTAAATATTGACAGTTAACATGACATTAATGATTAATCATTACGTCACGCGATTACGCCAGTTTGTTCTGTGGGAAATCCATGTTAGATCCTACCCTATTTCTCATTTCTGGCAACAAGAGCAGTTAAGTACGTAAGAACATACGCACAAGATAGAATTTTGCGTCACATTATACCAAACATGTAGTGGTGAGACAAATCCCCAAGAGTGTAGTTCTACTACTGAAGATGGCAGCTTAGTTGCCGAAATACATAGTTCTTATGGTGCTGAAGAAGATTCTTGTTATGAAGATTTGTTTCACCTCAATTTTTAGTAGGCAACCAAAATTGATTGTTTTCTCAATTAGTTCCCTCATTTTTTTGTGCCAAATGCAGATGCAACGGTTTCCTAAGTTATATTGCTTGCCAAGACTACCACTACACCTGTGGTTATATGGATTGTATGCGTAAATGCGTTTCAGTACCTTTGTTATAATTTTACTACGCCGTAACTAATGTTGCGTTGTTAACGATGTCCCTACAACGAATATATACCATGCATATATTTCTTAGTATATTACAAACTCTTTATACCACCTTGAGTTTAATGTTTTTTCTTCTTTTTAACACAATATTACTTACTATTCAATTACTTTTTCTTTAATAGAATTAATCCACTTACAGTTCCTAGAATCTTTGGAAACGAATGCGTCGTCAAATAATTAAAAAAAAA